>CM074294.1:18805709-18843209 GCA_037194245.1 Opsariichthys bidens | reverse complement strand
AAGACAAAAGCATCTCACCAAAAACATTTATACCGTATTATTAGGCTTGAGTGGATATAAAAAGCTGTAAGAGGGGCCTTCTGACAAATTTAATCTGACATCTACAGTTTTTCTTCATTTTCAGCATGGACCACTTTTTGTAAAATGTTTTGCTTTAAAAGTGTTCTTATGCTATGCTTTTTAAAAAAATAATGACACTTGCTTTGACATTTTTAACGTGAATAATGCGTCCAAATACTTTTTGGAGACTCATAGTGGGCGACATCTAGTGGTCATCTGTTGCACAGACAGTAATGTATTCATTTTTTGGAGACATATGATAACAAATCCGGATATTCGGTGCGGGGTGTCCATCCCGGTTTCCGTAGTGTAGTGGTTATCACGTTCGCCTCACACGCGAAAGGTCCCCGGTTCGAAACCGGGCGGAAACAATTCGAATGTTTTTCTGTTCCTATGTCTCTTGAAAGCCGAAAACTCGGGAATAAGTGTGGACGCGAAAGTTTCATTTCCTCTGCCATATAAGAAGAAGGATGTTCATGATTCGCTTAATGTTTTTATACAGTCATGGTTTTAAACTGTATTTTTATTATTGTTCTTATTTAAAAAACGGTGGCTTCAAAATTAACGTTTAAGGTATACTTGCGAGTCTTTTATATTGTAAAATAAATATTTTCACCACTTTATTTTAAATCTAAAAAACGACGTCAATTTACTTCATTCGCACTACAACTCCCACAACGCATTGCGCCGTCTCTCAGGCATGAATATGTACTTCCGCGAAAGGTCACCGGTTCGAAACCGGGCGGAAACAACGCGAATATTTTTCAGTTCCTATTTCTCTTGAAAGCGGAAAACTCGAAAATAAGTGTGGACGCCAAAGTTTCATTTCCTCTGGCATATAAGAAGAAGGATGTTCATGATGTGCTGAAGTTTTTTATACAGTCTTTACATGGTTTTAAATTGTATTTTTATTATTGTTCTTATTTAAAAAAACGGTGGCTTCAAAATTAACGTTTAAGGTATACTTGCGAGTCATTTATATTGTAAAATAAATATTTTCACCACTTCATTTTAAATTTAAAAACGACGTCCATTTACTTCATTCGCACTACAACTCCCACAACGCATTGCGCCGTCTCTCAGGCATGAATATGTACTTCCGTGAAAGGTCACCGGTTCGAAACCGGGCGGAAACAACGCGAATATTTTTCAGTTCCTATTTCTCTTGAAAGCGGAAAACTCGAAAATAAGTGTGGACGCCAAAGTTTCATTTCCTCTGGCATATAAGAAGAAGGATGTTCATGATGTGCTGAAGTTTTTTATTCAGTCTTTACATGGTTTTAAATTGTATTTTTATTATTGTTCTTATTTTAAAAACGGTAGCTTCAAAATTAACATTTAAGGTATACTTGCGAGTCATTTATATTGTAAAATAAATATTTTCACCACTTTATTTTAAATCTAAAAAACGACGTCCATTTACTTCATTCGCACTACAACTCCCACAACGCATTGCGCCGTCTCTCAGGCATGAATATGTACTTCCGGCGTGAAGCCGGTCCTTTTCCTGTGCTGTAAACTTGAGTAAAGCGGCTTTTCAGCCCGTCCAGCTCAATCTATAGCCATCGACCGGTACCGAACGCAGAGATGACCGAACAGATGACCGTGAGAGGGACCCTGAAGGGCCATAACGGCTGGGTGACCCAGATCGCCACGACTCCGCAGTTTCCAGACATGATTCTGTCCGCGTCCCGAGGTGACAGTTCCACACTGTTTATACCGCTCAGCTACAGCTGTCTGACGGGTAGATAGCGCGACTAACAAGCGCTGTGGAAGTGCAGTGATGTGTCCGATGTATAAATATATATATATATTGTAAAACAGTTCCGCCTTAAATGCGAAAAATTACTTGTATGGCTGCCAGATTAACCATTAAACTTGTTAGCAATAGCAGGGCTGGGTAGGTTACTTTTAAAATGTATTTCACTACAGATTTCAAAATACATGCTTTAAAAAGTACTTTGTAACGTATTTCGTTACATTACTCAAGTTTAGTCACTTCATCTAAATACTTTAGAATACTTTGGAATACTAATAAGTGTGAAACAAACACAAAAAAGGTCATTGCAAGTTTTTATCTCACAATTCTGACTTTTTCCCTCAGAATTGAGTGATATAAAGTTGCAATTGCGAGTTATAAAGTCAGAATTATGAGATTTAAACTCGCAATATTGAGAAAAGTCAGAATTATGAGATATAAACTCACATACTAAATTCACAACTGCAAGAAAAAAAAACAGTATTGCAAGTTTAAATCTCCCAATTCTGACATTGTAACTTGCAATTGTGAGTTTAAATCTCGCAATTCTGAGAAAAAGAAGTCAGAATTGTGAAATGCAAACTCACAATTTTGAGGGGAAAAAACTAATAGAAAAATTTGCAGTGACGAGTGAATTATAAAATGACTCACAAAACATGAAAACAGTGGAAAACATGAAACTGAACTCGTCTTTTTCAGACGGTCAGAGTCAGAGAATCACCAATCGCTGTTTAAATGACATTAAAACTCAAAGTAATCACTTTGGTAATCTAAAACACTTTTCAGATGGAACTGTAATCTGATTACCACCCATTTAAAATGGAACTGTAACGAAACACAGTCACTCAAATGTTCTATTTTAAATGCGCAACTAAGGTACTTGTATTTCGTTACTCCCTGGCAATAGTTATAGTTGGTTTGATCAACTGTTGATTTCTGAGGGATGTTGTGGTGAACTGAAATAAAACTGGATAAAGCCTCATATTTCTCTAACAATGTTTGAACAGCTGCGAACTAGTCGTAATGTCACGACAGCACTTGCTCAAATGTCTGTTTCCCGCTCTCGTCTCTCTAGATAAGACCGTCATCATGTGGAAACTCACCCGCGACGAGACCAACTACGGTATTCCTCAGCGAGCCCTGCGTGGACACTCTCACTTCGTGAGCGATGTGGTCATCTCATCCGACGGTCAGTTTGCGCTGTCCGGCTCTTGGGACAGCACTCTGCGTCTGTGGGACCTCACCACGTGAGTACGAGGGGGTCTTGACCCGAACAAAATACTCCATAGGGCTTTTTAGTTAACCCTGGGTTATCTTGCCTCACACTGCTCAAAATTAAAGGGATAGTTCACCAAAAAATTAAACTATCCCATGATTTTAGTCACCCTGAAGCCATTCTTCAGTCAAACACGATCAGAGTTGCATTAAGAAGTCTTTCGAGCTTTATAAAGGGGGACGAGATGTTGAAGGCCAAAAGAAGCACATCCGTCCATCATAAAAATAATCCATACGACTCCAAGGGGTTAATGAAAGCCCTCTGGTGGGTTTTTGTAAGAAAAATATCGCTTCACTTCAGAAGACCTTTATTAGAGTCGTATGGATTACTTTTATGATGGATGGAAGCACTTTTTTTTAGCCCTGCGTTTACTCCCGTTATAAACCTCGGATATTTTTAATTATAACTCCGATTGTGTTCGCCTTGAAGAAAGTCATATGCACCTAGGATGACTTGAGGGTGAGTAAATCATGGGATAATTTTCATTTTTGGGTGAACTATCCCTTTAAAATCCCAACTTCCTGAATCCTGATCGTAACTTTCCAACACCGATGCGCAACTTTACAGTTTCTGGATCCGGGTAAAAAGCATGGCTCTGTGTGCATATGATTGTGACCTTCTGCTCTACAAATGTTCTTTCCAGTGGAACCACGACTCGTCGTTTTGTGGGCCACACCAAAGACGTGCTGAGCGTGGCCTTCTCCGCCGATAACCGGCAGATCGTGTCCGGATCTCGGGACAAGACCATCAAGCTGTGGAACACCCTGGGCGTCTGCAAGTACACCATTCAGGTGAGATGAACCTTGGATTTGTCGAAGTATTATTACTTCGTTACATTGCACCTGTGGTT
This sequence comes from Opsariichthys bidens, assembly GCA_037194245.1. Lineage (NCBI taxonomy): Eukaryota > Metazoa > Chordata > Actinopteri > Cypriniformes > Xenocyprididae > Opsariichthys > Opsariichthys bidens. Next base: position 18,839,264 of record CM074294.1, on the reverse strand, counting down.
TTAATAAACGGCTCCTTTTACACAAATGATCAGACTGTTGTTTATATGTCTGGTCTTCCTGCTGAGATGTTTGTGTTGTTCCTCAGGACGAGAGTCACACTGAGTGGGTTTCCTGCGTGCGTTTCTCCCCGAACAGCAGTAACCCCATCATCGTCTCCTGCGGCTGGGACAAGATGGTCAAGGTAGTTTCGTTAATATAGAGCTTTCCACAATCCACATATATGGAGTAGCTTTACAGAAATATATGGCTGTAGAAAATTTCATTTAAATAGCAGAATGACTTTTGCGTTTCATAGGCTTTCCGCTCATGTTGTGTTGTTTCTTTCAGGTGTGGAATCTGGCCAACTGCAAGCTGAAGACCAATCACATCGGACACACCGGATTCCTGAACACCGTCACCGTGTCTCCTGATGGATCCCTCTGTGCGTCTGGAGGAAGGGTCAGTTTCTCTGTTTACGGTCCTGTTTTAGGGTCCGAATCTGAACCTGGGAGCTGTCGAACTTCTTCAAATCGTATGGGTCTTCGAACTGGGGTCCCGTGACCCTCAGGGGACCACATGGGAGTTTAGAGAAAAATGGTATAAAAATACATAAATTAATAGAAACATAATAAAATGTTTCACATTTATAAAATAATTTTTTACAGTGTTAATTGGCTCATTCTGCATATAAATAAATACATAATAAAAATGAATAATTATTGTATTATTATTGTAATTGTTGTTTTAAAACAATAAAATATATATTAAAATTAATTAAATAATAATAAATTGTAATGTAGCATAACAAACTTGTCCAACTAATATTCTACACATTTATAATATTGATTTTATCCATTTTTACAGTCTTTATATCGCGCCTAAAAACGTGCGGCCGCGTCGCTTTCTCCTTCTTTTGCAAGCGTTCGCGTCGTTACTATGCATCCATGAACGTCTTTCTCCACGACTACTCGGAAGTTTCAATGGATTTCCATCACCGAAAAGCCCTTTCAGTATCTCTAGTACAAGATTTATTTATGAAATGAATTTGTGTGCACCCCATCCTTCAAATACGTAAAAAGAATTTCACAAACTCATCCGAGAGCTTCGTCTGGACCATGAGAGGTTCAAAGCCTATTTCGGATAGAAAATTGGCCGAAGCATCACCAAACAGAGCTTCTGCCGTGAAACCGTCTCTCCTGCACGACGGCATTCGATTCGGCATTCGTCTGAGGGTAAGGGTGAAGCTGATTGGATGGTTCTTGTCACATGACCAGCAGTGCGTTTGCGGCATTCGGGAAAGTTGATGTTTTCATCTCGCCGCGGCTAGACTGCGTCGCTTCCATTTTGAGTAAAAGATACGATTTATTGGAGTAAAAGACGCCATATGTGCTCTCTTATAAATTTTAGGATTGGGATCAGTTGCTCTAGGATGATCATTTTCAGTTGTGGTGATAAATGGGGGGAAAAACTCTTAACCTTTTAAGGCTAATGATTGATATGGAGTTTTAAGCATTATTTCCGCGCTTGATGACTTCATAAATGATCTGGAGGTTTGACGTTCCCCGTGTCTCTGTCTTCAGGATGGACAGGCCATGCTTTGGGATCTGAACGAAGGCAAGCACCTTTACACGCTGGACGGCGGCGACGTGATCAACGCTCTCTGCTTCAGTCCCAACAGATACTGGCTGTGTGCCGCCACCGGGCCGAGCATCAAGATCTGGGTACGATGAGCTTCCTGTCCTGTGATTTATCACTGCATTTGCACATCAAAACACTTTCACTCTTTTTACATTATGATGATATAACTTTGTGTCGCTGGACAGTACGTTTTTACATTGGTGTTTTAGTGACATCACGCATTGAATAACATTTAGTTCGGTAATTACAATTCATCAACATTAAATCCTATTTAAAATGGACGAAGGTGTTGGTAAATAGTAAGTTCAATTCATTCTGGTGCATTTTAAAAAAATTTCTCCGATTTAACAATTCATTCGTGTCGGCACTTAAAAGTTTTTATTTTGGCTGGTGATTTCAATTAATTAATATTACATAATGTTTCATTTAAAATGGCATTAACCCTTGTGCATCGTTCAAATTCACGACCCTTTCGTCATGTTCGTGGCTAAATATTTTTTTCACATTTTTTTTGCTTAAATTTATGAATCAACCTCAGTCCTGATCAAAACTACTAAATTTAAAAAAAAAAAAAAATCAGGATTTTATCTCTTTAAAACGTTAAAATCTGATGCTGCACAAAAACTAACAATGTTGTTTCTAATCTTTGACACGTTTTTTCCCAAATCTGTGACATCATTTATGAATTTGGCAATTAAAGAGTTAAAATCCTGATTTTTTTTTTTTTTTTTTTAAATTTAGTAGTTTTGATCAGGACTGAGGTTGATTAATAAATTTAAGCAAAAAAATGTGAAAAAAATATTTATCTGATACATATTTAAATCAGTTAAATCATAACGAAAGGGTGGTGAATTTGCCCACAGAGTACTGTTGAGTTTTGGAAAATTTTCAAAGCATTTCCCCAAAATATGTGTCAAAATAAGATTTGTCACCAAAAAACATTCCATTTCCTGAAACACGGAGAAAGTTATGGCCAAAATAAGACTCAAAAATTCCCCACAGTGGATTAAAACATCCCGAACGGCACATAAGGGTTAAAGCTGACAAGTTAAATCAATTTTGCTTAAAATCATCCATTTCATATGTCGAATCTGATTTAAAGGTTCATTTGTGACTACACTTGTTTTCATTTTGGCTTGTGATTTCATTTCATCAACGTTGAAGGTCGTTACAATTCGCGTTACATTTAAAATGGATAAAAATGGCGTCAAAGATTTGACTCATTTTGGTTAGTCTGTCCATTTAAAAACATTTGCTGTGGTTTAAAGATTCAAAGTGTTGGTTTTGGCTGGTGATTTCAATTCATCAGCATTGAAAATCATTAAATCACGTGTTTAATTTAAAATTGACAAGTTCAGTTGATTTTGGTGAATTCGTTAAAACTGCCTATTAGAAAAAATCGACTGATTTAATGATGTTTCTCCACTTTTTTGAAGTCATTGCAGTACACGTCACATTTCGAGTTAATACGTTCAATTTATTTTGGTGAATCATGCATTTTGACGCATTTTAAAGATATGTGTCTGCACTTAAGCGTTGATTTTGGCTTGTGATTTCAGTTCGTCTACATCAAAAGTCATTGCATTTCGTTTAAATTAGACAAAAATGCCATTAAAGTTGATGAGTTCAATTTATTTTGGTTAATTAGCTCAAACTGTCCATTTAAAGAAAGGGAAAAAAAGATTCTGGTTAACGATTCATTTGTGTCGCCACTGTTTTGGTGATTTTAATTGAAGAATCATTGCAATACATGTTAAATTAACGATTCATGTCTCCATTTCAAAGTGTTTTTTTTTTGGCTGGTGATTTCAGTTCATCAACGTTGAAAATCATTACATGTTAAATTTAAAACTGACGGATTGAATCCGTTAAAACGGTCCATTTAAAAAAAATTCGTCTCGACTGAAAATCAACATTTGCGATGCTTTACATTTGGAAAATGGAATTAAAGTTGGCGACTAATTTTGGCTATTCGGTTCAAACTGTCCATTTCAAAAAATACTTAAAAGCATTTTAATTTATGATTAAAAACGTTTTTATTTCCATTACAGTAATTAAACATCACTCACTAATAATCGTAAAGTAAAAGGCTGTGCAGAAACACTCATTTCTATTTGCAATAATCATTTTTGAATCTAATTGAATGAATATGAATATGAAGATGAGTATTTGGTCAGTCTTCTCTCACATTACTGTCCACAGGATCTGGAGGGAAAGATCATTGTTGATGAGCTCAGACAGGAAGTCATCACCACGAACAGCAAGGCCGAGCCGCCCCAGTGCACGTCTCTGGCCTGGTCTGCTGATGGACAGGTAAGAGTCATTATTTTGCAGTTTGGATGGTGGATCTCTGGGTGGGCGTCGTGTACGAGTGCAATGGGTAATATTCAATATAAACCACTGGACGCACAACAATGTTGTATTAATTACTTTTTCTTCTCAGACTCTCTTTGCCGGATACACAGACAACCTGATCCGAGTCTGGCAGGTGACCGTCGGCACTCGGTAAAAATGTAGATTGCAAGAACAGAATGCAACACGTGGAAAAATGGAATAAAATCAATAAATGATGAAAAGATCCTTGTTTTTGTGTGTTAATACTGTATTTTTGTTGTGTTATATCGGTGCACGTTGGCTGCGCTCTTTGGTTTATTACTCTTGAGAAAAAACAGCATTATTACTCTCGATTTGATGAGGCTGTTGATGCATCAGTTTGTACATTTAGAGGTTCATTAGATGGAAAGTAAAGGCTGGATTCTGTGAATCCTTTAGTATATGTTTATGCATGAATGAGCAAAGCTTTGACAAATTCAGATCGTTTCTTGCATAAAATTATTAGGGTTAAATCCCTGATTTGTTTTTTTTATATATACATAGTCGCACCATGCCACACTTAGAGCTTTAATATTACTATTTGAGTGTCTATTTCACCTCATTTTCACTTGGAAAGCTGAAATACCGTTTATAATCAACATATGTTTAAAGTCTGATCAGTTTAAAGCAGCCATAAAAATATTTAATACAATGTAGTAACCCACTGGCAAAAGAAATGCCTTTATATAATGCGAAGGATGTGTCTGTAGAGCAAATGCACGTAAATTTGCCCTCAAGGCCATGCAAGGAGTGGCTTTTGTCTCTGCAATCCATTCAAAACAGTTAAAACATTGTGTTTTAGACAAGAACTTGCTTGCAATGAAACCAAAATTTGCTTTATCGTCAGTGGGAAAAACGCACACAAGTTGAGATTGTCAATAAAAAGTTCTTAAAGTGACAGTAACGGTGCAGCACCACAATAAAACATTTGAACTCTTTACTTGCAACGTTAAACTTAAAACGTTTCAAAGTCATGAATTAATCAAAAGTTTACAATTTAGTACTCGTTATGCTAAGCTATGAAACACTCCAGAGAAGAAATTCCTCTTTGCGAGTGCAGTCCTTCATCGACGACGGTGGAGAGATCATTGAAATGAATTGGGAAGCCTTACAAGTGTAAAATAACAAAATAGAAAGCATATTTCGTGTAGTTTTGAACGCGTTTTGATTGCACAACACTAACGGTTTTATGATGCTAGCGCGTTTGAAGAAGTGCGCAGGAGAAAACCATAACGGGGCGGTGCTTCAACCGTGTCTGGCCAATCAAAGAACGCGATCATTGCCCGCTCACTCCCAGTCGTCCAGTCGCAGCTTGCGTTATTCCAACGAGCTCATCCGGTGCTATAAAAGTGGCCACGAGTTGGTACAGTACGCGAGAGTCCATCTTGGAAAGCGGCTTTTTCAGCGCCAATATTTTACAGTAAGCCGGTTAATTTAATTTCGCGTGATTTCCGCCAAATGTTAGATGAGAATATACGTTAGACGCTGTGTTAGATGAAAAAGTCGGTTTAATGTGTTCGGTGTGCCCGAAAACGAATCTCGACGCGGTCGTGTTGCTAGTTTAGCTTTGCACGCCGCGTTAGCTTTCCGTAATCGACGTGATTGTTTGTATTTGTTGAATACACGTTGAGTCGGTATTTGTTTCTAACGTGTTTTCGCGCCTGATTTCAATTGTGCGTTTAGCAAGCGAAGACTGAACTCGAGCTTTTGCGTTGAATTGAATGGCGTAACCACGCCGCTACTCTATTATTCTAGCATCGTTCCTCTCATTTCATTTCATTGTGCGCTAAACTTGAATCACTTCTAATCCAAAGGTGATCTAAAGCGACTAAAATGGCCGACGCAGAGCATCAGTTCATGGAAACCTCTGAGAACGGGAACGAGGAGAGTTTGAACGGAGCGGAGCTCGCGGAGGAGGCCGCGGCGGACGACGAGAACGGAGGCGACGGAGGACAGATCGACGCCAGCAAGGGCGAGGAAGATGCCGGGTGAGAATTTTGAGAGCTTAATTAGGGTTTCGTGCTTAAAACAGACCTTTTGTATTAAGTCGTCTCCGTTGGCGCCATGTGTCTTTGTTAATGGAGGGGGGTGGGGTGGTGTTGTGCTCATTGTTGGGCTGTTTGCGGTTCAATCTCGCGCTGGCTGGTGGCAGCTGCCGTTTGATCCCTCTAGTACCTCAGGATTTATCGCGGGAAAATTGCGAACACGTGATCTAATAAGCTATAATAATGGAAGCCCAATTCATGGTTGGCTCAACTGTTTATGGTTGCCTGGAAACCGTGCGTTATATAGTTTGTGGCTTGTCCAATCAGATTGCGGAATTGGAATTAGTGCCCGCCCACTTTTTCCAGCAACATTGGTTCCGGAGTTTTCTCTTCCCACAGGGATTTTATGATCCAAATCCACTTTAGCGAAAATTGTAATGAGGCATAATTGAACTAAATATATTGAATTATAGATGTTATATTAAATGAACGTCGAGTGTATCATTACACAGAATTATGGGTAATGTAGTTTTTGTCCCACCTGGAATGCCACCGTTTGAATGTGATGCGTTTTTAAATCACTACCTGAATCCGACTTGTTTCTGGCGCCGCCGGTGGGTTTAAAACCCGGTCTCGAACGATTCTCTTTGTGTGCAGTAAAATGTTTGTTGGAGGACTCAGCTGGGACACCAGTAAGAAAGATCTCAAGGATTACTTCTCAAAGTTCGGCGAGGTGACTGACTGCACCATAAAGATGGATTCGAACACCGGCCGGTCACGAGGGTTTGGATTCATCTTGTTCAAAGATGCCGAAAGCGTGGAGAAGGTATGCATGCGTTCGCTTCTCTCCAGTCCAAATACTTTCTTGGGTGGCAGATGTCTGCAACGTCTCTTATTTTTAAAAGGTGCTACAGCAAAAGGAACACAGACTAGACGGCCGACAGATCGATCCCAAGAAAGCCATGGCCATGAAGAAGGAGCCGGTCAAGAAGATATTCGTCGGCGGCCTTAACCCTGAAACCGCGGAGGAGAAGATCCGTGAATACTTCGGGGCCTTCGGAGAGGTGAGTCTCGACTGGGCCGTTCAATGGAAGACTCGATTCGTTCCGGCTCCCGGCTCTAATGCTCTATCGCTCGTGCTTGCAGATGGAAAATATCGAACTTCCGACGGATCCGAAGACGAACAAAAGGAGGGGCTTCGTTTTCATCACGTTCAAGGAGGAATCTGCCGTCAAAAAGATAGTTGAGAAGAAATACCATAACGTTAGTGGAAGCAAGGTAACGAATGGAGAGGAAGACCTTGTATGTATATTTTTATTCTCTCATACTTTTGCAATAGATGCTTAGTTATGGTGGGTAAACCGCTTTGTGGGTTTGCACAGTTGCTTAAGCAGGCTTCTCGCTGTTGCGTGAGTTTTAATCGGGCCATCACCGTCCGGCTTTGCTCTCGTATCTGATTTCAGTGCGAAATCAAAATCGCCCAGCCCAAGGAAATCTACCAGCAGCAGCAGTACGGCGCCCGCGGGGGCTTCGGAGGTCGCGGCAGGGGTCGCGGAGGTAAGAGACGTGCTTTGTGAATCCGTTTCGGCAACATCAGGTTGATTTTTCAAAAGTCTGAATTGTCAAATCTACTTCTCAGGCCAAAACCAGAACTGGAACCAGGGATATAACAGCTACTGGAACCAGGGCTATGGGAACCAAGGCTATGGCTACGGCGGCCAGCAGGGCTATGGCGGATACGGCGGCTACGGCAGTTACGACTATTCCTCTCCGTACTATGGTGGATATGGTGGTGGTTATGACTACAGTAAGTTCGCATCTTCCAGGCGCTTGCTGTTCCGCGGTCCCTTCCGTGTTCACTCCGTCACTTTTGTTTTTCAGACCAGGGAAGTGCGAGCTACGGGAAGACACCGAGACGCGGCGGCCACCAGAGCAGCTACAAGCCATACTGATCCCATACAGAACAGGTGCGGCGTTCGCTTATCAAATGGATGCTGATCAGTGGTGGACAGTAACAAAGAATTTATAGTTCATTACTGTACTTAAGTACATTTTTCACGTATCTGTACTTAAGTATTTATTTTGAGCTACTTTTACTTCACTATGTTCCGAAGTGTAAGATCGTACTTTTTACTCCACTACATTTCACAAAACGCATCGCTACTCATTATTTTAAAATGACGAAATCATCACGTGCTCCGAGACGTGAAAGCTTTGTCCGATTTGTGGGAATTCATGAAATCAAATTTTAAAAGTAACTTGGCAAAAGAAAGAACGGTTGTATGGAATACACGGTTACGGCACTAGGTGGCGACAAGTGACTGTTAAACTGTTTGATTCATTGAAAAGATTTGTTCAAAAATATTGATTCATCCAGTAATGAAACAAGTGAAGCAGTTATGAGTGAGTCATTGAATCATTTGTTCAAATCCATTTTTTTAAAAATAAATTAAATGTTTTTAAATCGACTACAGCAATTAATATTTTGTCCCCTAGTAAATAATAATATATTTTGTTTAGTTCTCTGTTCGGAATCATGGGAGAATTATGATCTTTATATGAAAGAAAAACACTGCCGCTGTAGCAATTTCTTAATTTTATGTACTTAGCCCTATGTTTTGTCTGTTTTTATTATGATGGCTATTTTATTTATATATATATATATTTATTTTTATATATATATATGCATGTATGTGTCATTCATAACAATTTTGAGCATTAGATTATATAAAATGTATAATATTAAATTATATTTGTGGCCAATAGACAATTACAAAATAAACATATATCAGTACTTTTTGACTTGAGTAAATTAAAAGTCAGGTACTTTTGTACTTTCACTCAAGTAAAATTGAAAAGGAGCACTAAATACTTTCACTTGAGTAATAAATATGTTCTTATTTGTATTTGATTTGTGTACTTCGTCCACCACTGATGCTGATCGATCCCGTGCTCTGCGTTTGTCCGTCTTGACGTTTTCCGACTCGTGTGTTTCTCTACAGGACTGATGTATTCCCAAAAACCAGGAGTCTGACAGGGACAACCGTTCACACACACACACGCAGACTCTTTCCTTTTACCGGACAAGATCATGACCCATTTGTACAGAACCGATGAATAGGGGAAGCAATGTCACACTTCCACATTTTTATTTTAATTTTATTTTCCTTTTGTCCACATTTCCAGAGATGGAAGTGTTATTTTTACTGTACTTTTTGGTACCTTTTTTGAATAATGTATTGTATGGTTGTATTTTACATGTCTACTGGATTTGCCACATGAGGTTCGGGAGCTGCCAGAGCTTTTGAAATAAAACGATTTTGAGTAAATTTTTCTCAATGTTTCCAGATGCTTACTATGCTTATCCTGTTGTTGCATTGCATAGGAGAGAGTCTTTTAAAAACCAGAGTCTAGTGAATGTCAGCGTTTTTGGGTAATATTCAATAGTGACTGGATTTCCACTTTTTTCTTTTTTTGTTAGCTTTGATTTTTAAACTGTTTTTTTGACTTGCCTTTTCAGTTCTATTGCTTAAGTTTGTCAATTAGGATATTTTGCTAGCAACCAGCATTGCTCACTGAAATCTCATTCCTATAGTGTTTTTGGTAGAAATAAATGACTTGTAAGTTTTTGGAAGTGTTCTTGTTTACTGATAATGTTAATGTTTTAATCATGACTTTTGCTGTGACCATTTTAACACCTTTTTTGGTTTCTCAACCCTTCTATCTTGGGATAGGCCATCAATTGAGTTTTTAGATGTAAAATATTTCACATGCACGGGTACTAAATTTTTCAAACAAGCATTTCTTGTGAATGCAATGCTACTGATTCATTTAGCTACAGTAGATGTGTTCCTGAGAAAAGCATGCCAATGTTTGTAGTGCGTAACATTAATTTACGGCATCGGTCTTGTTTTGTGCAGCTAAAATAATGAAATGGCTGATCCTGGAAGCCTGGCACATTCAAGTGAGAAGTTGATTCTTCTATCCATGATTTGATTCGCAGTCGTACTAGAAGTTAAACTTACTACTGCTGCGTTATGCACTGTAGATGCTGCTTTCCTTCATGCAGAATATTTGAACTTTTCATTTTCCAAATGTTCAGTGTCATTTCCTTCAGTGCAATTAACTTTTGACCATTTCTAATGTGATGGACAAGGCAGAAGCGATCTTTTTGCATCTTCAATTAGAAATTAGTACGGCCTCTGCATTTGGTAAAATGGAACAATGTGCAAATATGTGATCTTTTACATTGAGGTTTAACTCCCAAGAAACTTCTTGAGTAAATTACTTGGCGACTCCCATGTACCCTTTGGAAAAAGAAAAAAAACCCTGCTTAAACCTGCTGGTTTATATGTTGCTAATGTTCTCTCAAAGATATGAAAATGTTATTTCTGAATGTTCCAAACATTTAAAAAAAAAAAAAAAAAATGTTAAAGGAACATTCCATTCTGTAAGTTTGCAAACGTTTATGGGAACATTACTTTTAAATGTTCTCAGGATGTTCTGAAAGAAGTAGCAACATTTAAAGAATGTTTGATGACGGTCCAACTAAAACAGTTCATCAACATCGGCGATGTTCAAATCTGCTGTGACAGTGATTTGAACTGCTAATATTTTGAGAACATTATTAAAACCAGAAAACTTAATGTAACTGGAAGAAGGTTTGTTCATAACTTTGAGAGAACGTTCCTTCTCAGCTGGGTCTTAGCTAGTTTAAGGTGACAATTGCTGCTTTAAAGGGATATAATTCACACAAAAATGAAAATTCGGAAATTCATCATGTCCCGTAAGAGTTTCGTTCACCTTTAGAACACAAATTTTTAATGAAATCTGAAAGCTTTCTGTGAATAAAAGCCTAAATTCAATCTGTTCATCATATAAAGCGATGGAGTCTCCTCAGAAAATTTGGACTAAACCGCTCATGGATTAAATTTACGATCTCTAAACATCAAAGTGGTAGTTGTGAATCTGTCATTGGAGAGACAGAAAATTTCACCAAAAATATCTTAATTTGTGTTCGGAAGATGAAAGTCTTACAAGTTTGGAACAACATAATTGTGAGTATTCAATGACAGAATTGTAATTTTTAGGTGAACTATCCCTTTAAGCATTAACCAAGACCACCACACAGCCGTTTGAAATGTTCAAAGTGCAATAAGGCCTATTTCCCTTTCTATTTTTAAGCAGGCAGTAAATGGGCCTAGTAATAAAGTATTCGATTCACAGCCAGAATCGGTTTATTTGAGGTCGCCTAATGTCAAATATTGCGTTGTACAACAAGCACATCACAGTTTTACCCCAAAGTTGAACTTTGAAAGTTCTTGTTTTGCAAACAACTGCAAACGCGTGTCGGTTTTCCCAGGAGAACGGGTTCTTTAAAACGATTCGATTTGAGATTCGAATCACTCGAGTTGTGGAAGTGTGAACACGTGGCAAACGCGGGCATTTTGAGAGGCAAGAAATGAAAAATTCGCGTTACAAAATCAACAGAACCTGTGTGGATGGCGGCCAGTGGCAGTTCAGGATGTGAAATTTAGCCAACGACAGGTGAGGTTAATCAACCGTATTACATGTATGCTTAAACACATTCACTCAGGTTGTTTTTGCTATCGTAGTGAGGACATGGCATAGACTTCCATTGATTTTCTGTCACCTAACTCGACCTACCATCACACAAACCTGTGACCGTCATTACATCTTAATAAAAACATATTTTGGTTGATTTATAAGCGTTTTAAAATATTGAGGGCTAGTCTGTGTCCTCACTAGTGGGTTGTGAAAGTATTTCACAATATAAGTGAGGACATTTGGTGCCAAAACAAGGGTATCACTTTATTTTACAGTCCTGTTCCCCATGTACATACCGCAATAACTATGTAGTAACCCTGAACCGACCCTAACCAATGTCATTTCTTATGTAAATACACTGTAAATACATGCAAGTGTACTGTAAATTAAAGTGCAACCTCAGGTACAGTGAAAACGTGTTTGAGGGTAAAGAACTTTTTTTGTGTGTGTATTTTATCCTCATTTCCTCTAGAGGGCGCTAGATAGCAGTAAAAGAGATGGACACCTATATAAAGGTATATAAGATGCATTAATATTTTTAATTTAAAATGAATTGGTTATGATTTTTGCACTGCATTTGGTGTAACTGTATGACCCATTAACTAAAACTAAAACAAAGATTAAATTTAGTAATCCTTAAAATATATATTTTTTTTTTTTGGAAAAAATGGTGCAGATTCAAATGAAAGGTAAATTTGAGATGCTGATCCAAAACTAGCAGTAAATAAAAGCAACACTTTGCTTATTAGCATGCATATTACTGATATGTTGGTTGTCTAGTACAAATATATTTAAATGCTACAAAAACCGCCTCATTAACTATTAATAAGCATTAAATTAGGAGTTGTTTGAGGCAAAAGTTGGTGAATATGCTGTATATTATATTTCCTGAGAGAATCAACTTGGTGCTTAGAGAGATTAAAACTACGGCGATCCTAATTTAAATTCCTTCATAATGCAAGACGGCATTAGTATGTGTTTGTTACACTGGCTCGTACTAAAGCGTGTGGGTTTAGATTACTCAGAGAGGGCTGTCTGTTGGATCCTCGCCGCCTTGTGTCATAACAAACTACCACATGCTATGATTTCAGAGTAATTTTAGGTTGAGGTAAGTTAGCCGTTAAAGAGCCGGTGCATCATCCAGAAAGCCGGACGTTTGGGAAGGAGAACAAATCTCGGTCCGTCTTCCGTCTTCTCATCACTGTGGATGAAAGCCTCTCTGAACGACCCAGTTCTGTTGGCCTTTGTCTGTCTCCAAGAAAGAAACGAGCAGTAAAAGACACAACGTTCTTGAAAAAAGCTTTATTATTATTATTATTATTATTATTATTGTATTCCAGTTCTTGAATTAATTTGATTCTGTTTACCAGGGATTCATCTAATATACAAATACCACACACATTTATAAAAATGACTTTTTACTGAAATCGCCGCGCTACGGAGCCCCTAAAGGGACGTTGTGGTGCGAAAAAATGCATTTCGGCGAAGAACGCGATTTTTTTTTGCGAGAGAGCGCAAAGTTTCTCCAGCATTTTTTCCTCACGTTTCATTTTTTTTTTCCCTTTAGGAGCTCCTTTTACGGGTTTAAAGAGGAGTAAAGTGCATATCTCAGACATTTTTTTTGTATGCTTTTAAATCTTTAAGAAATAGCAATATATTGTAACCGATATCAAAACATCATCAAACAAATAGTGCAAGTAAGTTCCCACCAGTAGCCGCAGAAGGGCTTCATATATATATACAAATCTTTAAGCACCTTCACTGTACATGGCCATTGAAACATCTTTGCATTTTGAACACCAAGATAAAAACATTTGAAATGCCTCGTCAAGTGCAGAGATATTACATTTCCGTGTCGATTCTCATTGCGAGCACTTGGGTTGTTGTGGGTGTTTGAGAAGAAAGTCTCAAAGGGGAAAACGTGTGCTTTTTTTTATCTGTTAAATGCTTTTTATTTCAGTATTGGTTTGATGTGAGATATCGCGTCGACACACATTATCTCTTGGAAAAACACGCCCCCCCTCAGATAAACCAGAACACACTTGTGTTAGTGTCTTATAAAACCTCTTAATAAAATATAGCTAAGGCTTATTTAAATATGGATAAATAGCATGAAAATATTGTTTTGTTTCAGTTTATGATGTGAAAGTTGTGGACGTTTTTTCCCCCCTGTGCACCTCCAAGACACTTCGTATGTGAACAAAAAGAGAGGTGAAAACATTTGTTCTCTAACAACACGTCTTTGGATGTTTTACGGTATTCAGTATAGAAATACTTGCAGTAATTGTGCCGCGGAACCTGAAAGCCGTCTGTACAAATTATTATTTTAAATGTCGCGTCGGATTTAATCTGAGATGCGCAATAATAATAATAATTTTGAGTCCTGAAAGTAATTCTGAGGAAAATAACAAGTTACTGCAGATTGGTTTGACACATTTTTTGGCTGTAAAAAGAGTTTTTTTCTTTTTTTTTTTTTGTGCGTGTTAAAAATTCTTTCCAATTCCTGAGACGTTTTTCTGATTAATTTGTCTTTGTGGTTTCTGTGGTAATTCTAAAAGCTTTTGTATTTTGCATAGTGGATGTACAATGTGTAGGTTTGTGATTTTTCTAGGGATGCATGATATTTTTAATGTTATTGGCCTGATATATTAAAGCCGATAAATAATGGATTATTTCCTTCCTATTGGGCTTTTAATGGTTAAACGTTTGATTTTGTAATCAGGCTCTCAAAAATTCTATCATTTTTTTTGATTGAGATTGAAATCGGCTTTCAAGCATTAAAGAATTATCGGTGAAAAATGTTCATATCAGTGCATCCCTACATTTTTCCTGTGTTCAACCCTTGTCAGACAATGCACTGCAAACATCGAAGCTTCTAGCTTATTTCAGCAGGACTTATTTTTCTTTCCGCATACCTGATTGTCAAATTTTTTGCATTCTATTTTCACACACTCCGTTGCGCCGAACAGTCTGTGAGCGTATCGACATTGTTAGCAAACGCTGAAGCATCAAAAACAGCATAAACAAATGCACATCCAAATCTAGTCATTTAAAAAGTATTTAAAATCCCTGTCATCCCATTTGGAAGCTGACTTACGAAACAAACGAACAAAAAAAAAAAAAGTAATTTTTATTTTTAATATTACAGAGTCCGAACCCGAGACTTCTCCTTGTGGCGTCCGAAGCGAGCAGCTGTTTCGAGGCGAGCCAATCAGAGCTCAGGACTTAACATAAGCGTCACTTTGCGGCCTCCGGAATGGGCGGGGCTCTTTCCAGTCTCACGGCCCAGGGGTCGGAGGACGCCGAATAAAAGGGCGGGTGGGGCAGAACGTCCTCCGTCGACACGGCGAAAGCGAACACGCCCCGCTTCCTATTCACATCCTCTGACACTAACTTCCTGTCCGTCTCCCGGCTGTCGTCCACGTCCTCCGTCGGTTTCTTTCCCGGTGGCTGCTGTTTCTCAGCCAGCTGAGCCAGTAAGGGGGCGCCGCCGCCGCCGGCCGTGGGAATCCTCACGGTCCTGTCCGCTTGGATGGCGTTGGGATCCTGGGGGAAGAGGAAATTGGTGGAGCGCCAGGCAGAGGGCTTTCGGCCCCGTCGCGGGCGCGAGACGCGGCAGCTCTGCCGCTTGATGTGCCGGTGCAGGTGGTCGGAGCGCGTGAAGCTCTTGTAGCAGTGCTCGCACTGGTACGGCCGCACTCCCGTGTGGATGCGCAGGTGGTTCTTCAGGTCGTAGTTGTGAACGAACTTGGAGTTGCAGTGCAGGCAGATGTAGGGCCTTTCTCCGGTGTGCTTGCGCATGTGAATCTTCAGTTTGTCTTGCCTGAAAAAGAGTAAGATTAAGTTTGAAGTTATTTTGCATACTTGTTAGAATCCTTTGTAAGACGCACCAGGTCTTGAAGCTTACTTTTTCCCCAAGGAGCACATGCAGAATGTAAAAAATTGAGGAGCGCATTAATGTGTCTAATAATGTGCTGTTCCTTAATAAAAACATACAATGAGACTTTTACGAACAAATTTTCCATCATTTGTGTGACAACGCTTCCCAGTCACTGACAGAGTTTTGCATCATTTGTGTGACAACGCTTCCCAGTCACTGACAGAGTTTTGCATCATTTGTGTGACAACGCTTCCCAGTCTCTGATGGAATTTTCCATCATTTTTGAGACGACGCTTCCCAGTTACTGACGGAATTTTCCATCATTTTTGAGACAACGCCTCCCAGTTACTGACAGAATTTTCCATCATTTGTATGACAACGCTTCCCAGTTACTGACGGAATTTTCCATCATTTGTGAGAGAACGCTTCCCAGTTACTGACAGAATTTTCCATCATTTGTATGACAACGCTTCCCAGTTACTGACGGAATTTTCCATCATTTGTGAGAGAACGCTTCCCAGTTACTGACAGAATTTTCCATCATTTTTGAGACAACGCTTCCCAGTTACTGACGGAATTTTCCATCATTTTTGAGACAACGCTTCCCAGTCACTGACGGAAAATTCCATCATTTTTGAGACAACGCTTCCCAGTCACTGACGGAATTTTCCTTCATTTGTGCGACAATGCTTCCCAGTTACTGACGGAATTTTCCATCATTTGTGCGACAATGCTTCCCAGTCACTGACGAGATTTTCCAGCTTTCTGTTTGCACTTTTGTACAGTAGATGGCACTATTACGCATCTTATGAAGGAGTACAGAATCTCCGAATCAAAACAGGCGATAAAAGCAGTACTAGTGCACACTGTAGTCTTTAGAAAAACAAAAACAAACGCGCTTTTATCTTTTAGTTCTAAATGTAATTTTAAAAATTACTCATTTAAGAAATGATTATAAAATTTCCCTTCTTTAATATATTACAAGTTCAGATATTCTTACAACAAAATATTCCGAGAGCCATGACCGTTTTGTGAAAATGATCAAAAACGGCTTTTTTTAAAAAAAAACGCTGGCACGGAAAAAGTTAATGTTTCATTCCTCTGAAGGGGCAGCCCAGACAGAAGCATTTACTTTGAATTAAAATTTCAGATACATTTTTATTGTGTAACCAGAATATTAATAATAAACAGGAAAAAACACCTTGTGCATAACAACATGTGACTTTTAACTACAAAGAAGCCTGAAATACACCCGGACTTTTATTTTGAAGTGTTTACGCTTTACTATTGCCGGCTGCTCGTTCAAAAAAGACAAATGTGCTTATCCGAAATATGCTCATCACCTTTTTAATTTGAATAATTACATTAGGCTGTATTGTGATTCTTTTTTTTTTTCCATTCCCAAATGTATGACCTTTTAAAATAATTTGGCTTTTCATATAATTTTTTTTTAATGTTTTATTTTGAATTTAAATCTCATAGAATTTCACGAAATTTTTAAGGGACCGTGCCGACGTTTTATTTTCATGCTTACTCACGCGTCTTCGATTGCATACGCATGCAGAAAAGCACACAAACAGGTGTACGCCTTCATACTTGAAAAGCGTACAGCTGCAAGTTGCTCAACAGTAGCAGCGACAGAAGAACCTAAAAAACACGTCAACTGAAACGCTCAGGATTTAGTGCTCCTGTTATGTGGTATCCAGATGAGTTATCCAGAAGCTTAAAAGCCTTCGTTTGATCTATTTCTCACTCTAGATCTCACTCACAGAAATTTCATTCCTCTACAGAGCGTTTGAGCCCAAAAGTGAAATGTAGGTCTCATATTAACAACACCACGCTTTGGCTTTTATTACAGTGTGGAAACCTCGTCCGGGCTTCGACCACAGTGATGCATAAAGTGTTTCACAGCAGGTTTGTCCTTGTGATGCTGCTCTAGTTTTCATGTGCAGTTTCATTGTTGTAATACCGAAGCTTAGCTATTCAGCTTCAAAGAGGCTATTTATTCTTCTAGACAGTCAGTGTAATTCGTTTGAGGGGGGAAAAGTTACATGACAGCAGGTCAGAATTATTTCTCGTAAATCTGTCATTGTAAAACAACATCCTTTGCTGCCTTCAATTTCTTTTTAGTGAGTGTAATTCTTGCATATATCTGATTGAGTGATGTTGAAAACAGCCCTGAAGTGTTAAAGGGATAGTTCACCCAACTGTATGCAGTGCTTTAGAATGACACGAGATGAGTAAACGGGACGTTTTTAGTTAAATTTGTCGGTGAACTGTCACTTTAATGGTAATTAAAGTGAAATTTAATTTAAATTTCAAATTTAAATTTTATTTATTCCATTCTTTCTATTTCTTCCTGTCATTCCCATCAACTATCGCATAAATGTGGCAGAAAGTCATAGTAATTTCATAATAGTTTTAATAAAAAAAAAGATTATAAATTATAAAAAATGGTTAAATATTGTCTAACTATCACTATTGATAAGTGTCAAAAGTATTTTTTAAAATAGTAATTTAATAATAAATCAAATCAAATGTGATCATAAATTTAAAAAAAATATGTAAATTGTAAAAATAATAAAATTAGATGCCACCAAGTAATAATTGTTATAATTAGATTAATACAATTGTAAAAAAAATAAAAATGCTAAAATGCTTAATAATAATGAAAATTCCCATCGATTAACGCTATAAACAAAACTGGCAAGTAATTTATATAAAGAAATTTTATCATTTATATATACAAAAAAAAATAAAGTAAAAATAAAAATTAAAATAAAAATTGCCACCATCATTCGCATCAAAAGTTAAATAAAATGTGATCATAAATAAAAAAAATATATAAATTGTAAAAATAATAAAATTAGATGCCACCAAGTAATAATTGTTATAATTATATTAATACAATTTTAAATAATTAAAATATTGTAAAAAAAAAAATAAAAATGCTAAAATGGTTAATAATAATGAAAATTCCCATCGATTAACACTGTAAACAAAACTGGCAAGTAATTTAAATAAAGAAATTTTATCATTTATAAAAAAAAAAAATTAAAAATTAAAATAAAAATTGCCACCATCATTCGCATCAAACGTATTTTTATTTCATAAATTAAATAAAATGTGATCATAAATAAAAAAATATATAAATTGTAAAAAATAATCAAATTAGATGCCACCAAGTAATAATTGTTATAATTAGATTAATACAATTTTAAATAATAAAAATATTGTAAAAAATAAAAATGCTAAAATGGTTAATAATAATGAAAATTCCCATCGATTAACGCTATAAACAAAACTGGCAAGTAATTTATATAAAGAAATTTTATAATTTTTTATATATATATATATATATATAAAAAATAAAGTAAAAATTAAAATAAAAATTGCCACCATCATTCTCATCAAAAGTATTTTTATTTCATAAATTAAATGAAATGTAATTAAATAATTATGAGAAAAATGTATAATAATAATAAATAATAAATTTATAAAATAATAAAATTAATAATTGAAAGTATATATGTAAAAAAAACAAAGTATTTCTACACTTCTACAGGAAAGTACGCTTGACTAGTATCACTCAAGTTGGCGGCCCTCGCCTTAGTGCGACCTTAACCCGACTCACCTGGTGAAGCGGACCTCGCAGATGGTGCACATGTAGGGCTTCTCCCCCGTGTGTGTCCGCATGTGCCGCGGCAGCTTTCCCGCTCCCTGAATCACCTTGTTGCAGATCGGGCACTGCTGTGACGCTTTGGGCTTCATCTTCCTCTCCTCCTCCAGCTGCCACGGAGGAAACAGTGTCCCGAGATGGGAGGCGGAAAGAAAGCTCAGGTACGACCGCAAGTCGGCTCCCTCTTTGATCGGGCCGAGAGCGGGGTCAGAGGTCATTCCCAATCCTGGACTCATGAAGTCTTTGAGGAAGTCTCTGTGAAGGATCGGGTTCATGGGTTCGTCCTTTAACTCTTCTTTGATGACCTCTTTCTTGACCGCGAGGTCCAGAGGGCTGTTTTCCAACGACGCAGCGGGGAAAGGGTGTCGGGGCTCCAGAATCCGAGGGTAGCCTGGGAATTCCGCAGCCCACATCGGAGGATAGAAGCCCGGGAGAAGGGGCGAGAATCCGGCTCCTCTTTCCAGGCCCGGCACTTTCGGATACAATCCCTCTTGAAGTAAGGACTCTATGGAGAAGTCCTTCAGCGCCCGGCCCTCCAGTCCCTCCGGGCCTCGGGGTTTCTCAGCACGCGGTGCTTCCGGAGTGTCCAATGAGCGTCTTTGGGATTTTTGGCCGTCCCGGTCCCGGTCCGGGTTTGGCGCCTCTTGCTGCGAGCTGCAGGGTGGGCTCTCCGCTTGCATGTCCTCCCAAACTTTCTGCCGCTCTTGTTTTTCAGCCGCCTCGCCTTGTACGGACTTCTCACTGTTGTTGTCCTCAAATTCTCCGTCTTTGGAGTCCACCTCCTCCTCCATTTCCTCCTCTTCCTCTTCGTCCTCGTCTTCCTCGTCATCCCCCTCGAACTCGTCTCCTTCCGCAGGTCCTCCTCCTTCTCCTTCTCCCCCTCCTCCCGTGTCCATGATTTCCAAGCACACGTTTACGATGCAGGGAATTTCCAGGAGCCTCGCAGCACTCAGGATCTCCTTGACGTTGGACGCGGTCACGGTCAGCGTCGACGTGTACGCGAACTCCAGAATGGCCGTCAGCGACTCCGGCGCCACAAAGTCCAGCTCGTAGATGGCGTGCGGGTTGGAGTCCCGACTGGAGCCGGTGGCCACCGTGAAGAGTTTTTTGAAGTACTGACTGCACGCGGCCAGGACGGAGCGATGGGTGCGGTACTCCTGGTCCCTGACGACCAGGATGACGTCGCAAAGCAGCCCGTCCCGGCGCTGCTCGTTGAGACTGCACAGGACGTCGTTGCTGTGGTTCGGGAAGGGGATTCCGATCAAGTCCTCGTCTGTGTGCGCCATCTTCTCCGGGGAATCTGTGTGCAGGTAGAGAAAAAATTATTTTGGAGCCCCTGCCCTTCTTCGAAATCAATCAAAAGTGCCCTAAATAGCAATGATAATATTGTGGTCAATGAAACAAACTGCGTTTGAATTATAAGTCAATAGTAACAAGTCACTCAAAAGTCAGATGTTGATTTGGACGTGTCTGAGGCGTTGCTATGGGTTGCGTGCGTTTTGATTGACAGGTTTCGACGGTTTAAAAATCATTCTCCGTCCATATATGGTTCTTTTCCTTTGGCTTGCTTAAGTTGGGGACACTTGCTTGATATTCAGCAGTGTTTTTGGTGTCGTTGTATGCGAACTGAGCTGATTACGTCACTGTTTTCTCCAGGGCTGATATACAGAAATTAACTAGACTAATAACTACTGATATTTGCAACGGAATGAATCGATAATATATAGAATAAGCTGCACAATGACCCCATTTTCTTCTTAATGTAAAGCTGCTTTGCCACAATCTGCATTGTAAAAAGCGCTATATAAATAAAGATGACTTGACTTTCACTGAGTGCCTGTGGCTCGACGGAAGAAAAAATATAAACCAAGCAATTTTTTCAACAATCAACGCTAATGTGTCGATTTTAATGAAAAAATGTATTTTAAAATATTACATAATTCATTAATGCCCGTTCGTCGTCATGATCTGACACAAGTTCAAATTTCATTTGAAGGATGAAGTAAAATAATTCCGAAGAAATTGGAAGTAGTATTTGATTGTGAAATGTACTCTAATAATCTTTTTATAACTAGCCAATGAGAAATCTGTTCTTGAAGTATTAATGTTATTTAGAGACATGCAAGATATTGGCTCTTCCGTGTTTTAATTTATATAGCGTCCGAGTTCTGCTGTGCAGCACCTTATTTGACAAAAGTGAGTTAATTCATATTTTCATCTGAATACATTTTAAAAGATTGATTTAAATTCGTTTCACTAGAAAACAGAAAACAATTCAATGCAAAACACAGAATTTGGGGAAAAATGAAATGCATTTTCAGATGTTTGGGATGCATTTCGTTTTATTCCATGTTAATGTTTGTGTCACTTAAAAATGACTTCGTGTTGAAGTTACACAAATATATTTTGCTCATGTAACTTAATTGATTCAATATGCAATTAAATCATGAAAATGAACTCTTTTTTTTTTTTTTCAATGCATTAATACTGATATTAAACGATATGGGGAAATATATATATATATATATATATTTGGTCACATCGCCCCGACCTACATTACAAATATTATTGATACGGCATGAGATTCGAGCTGAAAGTGCTTGTTTTTGCACGAGTAGTGTTTGCGTGCACTTTGCGGTTAAAGAGGATGCGTCACATAATCAGATAATTAATTAGCTCCCGTAGAGCGTGCAAGGAGCGAATCTCTGTTTCTGCTTCTCGGTGATTGCGATCAAACAGCAGCTCCACTGACTTGTGCTTTTCATGACATATATCGATAGCAGTGGCCATTTTGTTGTGTAGGCCCTGAAAGATAGCAAATTAAATCAGATCGTTTGCATTGTGAGAAAAGCTGACACTTATCTTCATCACGTTCGGAAAGAAAAGAAGACGACACAGGAAGGCAAAAGGGGTCAGGCTCTAGTTTCTGCTTTCCACGGGAAAAAAAGTTTCAGGGCATGAGTAAACGTACCCCACCGCCTCCGGTTTTACTTGCGTTGCATGAGAGGAAAGAGAACTTAATTGCAATTACTAATTCTAATTCTTACGTTTCTAGCTCAGGCGTGCACTTCGACTCCACTCTGTCCAACAATAATAAAACATTTGCAAAAGCTGCATTTTTCTCCGTTCAGATGCTCTTAAACTACCGGCCTACATGAATGGATCCCGAATTGTACCTGCGGATTCCCTGAAATGTTTACAGTGACTTTTTAAGAGGCTATTTGGCAGCGTTGTCCTTCATTCATGGCTATGAATAGAGTTTAATCTCAGTGTGTCTCGTCCCCGCGGTCACTGCAGGCATGCGGACGGATGCTTTCATACGTCCCGCCACCACCGAAAGCTGTCGACTGGCGTTCAACGATCCAAAAACGGCCCGCGAGCCAAAGTAAATGAGCTACTGTAGTGTTTTTGGGACTTTTTTTTCCCCTCCCTTGTACATTGTCTGTGTTTATTCTCTGTGATATTGAGCTCAGCACTTACCAATCAGGATTTGAATGGCCCTTCCGCTGTTGCTAGGAGACAGATGCTATAATTACCGTTTGATCATATAGTCGGAATGTATCTTTTAAATTAAGAGCCTTGAGTTCTAAACAATACGACCCTTCAGGTAAATGCGATACAACCAGTCGTGAGTCGCACGGGTGTGTTTGTAGCAATGGCCAACGGTTCGTCGTGCGGGTCAAAATGAACAGTTTTGCTTTGACACCAAAAATCATTAGGATATAGCTCATGTTCCTTGAAGATATTTTGTAAATGTGTGTTTGTGAGTGGAGATGCATTGCTGAGGACTCACTTTTAAAGGTGATTTTCTCACGATTTCAATTTATTTATATTTATCAGATTCCATAAACTCAAATATCGTCCTATCATAACAAGCCATACGTCAATGGAGCGATTATTTATTCGGCTTTCAGATGATGTGTAAATCTCAATTTCAAAAAAAAAAAAAAAAACTGGTTTTGGTGTCCAGGGTCACACATGATGGTTTGTATGAAGCAACATGAAATTAGAAATGCAAACATAATATGTGTTATAGATCTTGATGAAGTGATATTCCCTGGAATTATTCATAATTGATTGGCACGTTCTTTGCTAATTGTTTATAAATAACGTTTTATTCTTTTGGTGGCTTTAACCACGCGTATAAATGACACGGACACTTTTTAATTGCGGAAAGAAAAAAAGGAAGATGGAGATGAGATCTCGTGTCCCCAGAAGTTCCCTGACAGGTTGGGCAAAACTTAAAAAAAAAAGAAAAAAAAGTGCCCCACCCTGGAAAATCCAGCCAAGTTAAATAGGCGTTCGAGCTAAAAACAACAGTAGGGAGGGAGTGAAAAAAGAAGGAAGAGAGACACAGTGAGGTCTCCCACCCACCCTGGAGCACATGCGTTTCTCGTCTCCTCTTCTCTCAGTCCGGCCCTCCACACCTCCTCACTCACTCCCATAATTATAGTGTGTGTTCGAGGGCCGACCGGCCCCTCCGCACACGCCTGACGCTGTCGACGCACACTCCTTCGTGTGACGGTGAACACGTATGACTACCTTCATCCAGACGTACCACACACATCTGCTGGCTGCGCGTAACACTAGACTACACTTAAAAAAATGCTGTCAAGTTGGGTTGAAAATGAGCAAACCCAGTGAACTGGGTTGTTTTAACCCAGCGGTGGGGTTAATGTTTGCCCAGCGGTTTTATTTAACCCAACTATTGTTTAGAATCACTACATTTCTGGCTTAAGATGAGCCCAAAATATGTTGGAAATTTAAAAATCAGACACTTAGAGACAACAATAATAATCACATAATAAGCAATTTAAATAAATGTTTACTTATTATTCATTAAATGGATTAATTTATTAAATTTAATTTCCAACCTGTTTTGGGTTCATTTTAAGCGAGTAATACAGTCATTTTTAAAACTACCCAGGCAAACATTTAGCAATTTCAACCCAACTTGGGTTGTTTTTAGCATTTTTTTTAAGTGTATAAATGTTCACCTTTTGATTATCACTGTTGCTTCTATTAATTGTCTGATTTTTAATTTCCAATGTATTTTAGGTTGATTTTAAGCCAGCCACATTGTAATTTTAAACAATAGTTTGGTTAAATGAAACTATTTAACGCATATCTAACCCAACCGCTGGGTTAATTAAAACAACTCAATCACTGGGTTTTTCCATTTTAACCCAATTCGGGTTGAAATTTAGGTTCGTTTTAAGCCAGCCATATAGTAATTTTACACAATAGTTTGGTTAAATAAAACTATTTAACACACATATAACCCAACCGCTGGGTTAAAACAACCCAATCACTGGGTTTTTCCATTTTAACCCGATTTGGGTTGAAATTTAGGTTAATTTTAAGCCAGCCATGTAGTAATTTTACTCAATAGTTTGGTTAAATAAAACTATTGAACACATATTTAACCCAACCGCTGGGTTAAAACAACTCAATCACTGGGTTTTTCCATTTTAACCCAATTCGGGTTGAAATTTAGGTTCGTTTTAAGCCAGCCATATAGTAATTTTACACAATAGTTTGGTTAAATAAAACTATTTAACACACATATAACCCAACCGCTGGGTTAAAACAACCCAATCACTGGGTTTTTCCATTTTAACCCGATTTGGGTTGAAATTTAGGTTAATTTTAAGCCATCCATATAGTAATTTTACTCAATAGTTTGGTTAAATAAAACTATTGAACACATATTTAACCCAACCGCTGGGTTAAAACAACTCAATCACTGGGTTTTTCCATTTTAACCCAATTCGGGTTGAAATTTAGGTTCATTTTAAGCCAGCCATATAGTAATTTTACACAATAGTTTGGTTAAATAAAACTATTTAACACACATATAACCCAACCGCTGGGTTAAAACAACCCAATCACTGGGTTTTTCCATTTTAACCCAATTTGGGTTCAAATTTAAGTTCATTTTAAGCCAGCCATAGAGTAATTTTAAACAATAGTTTGGTTAAATAAAACTATTGAACACATATTTAACCCAACCGCTGGGTTAAAACAACCCAATCACTGGGTTTTTCCATTTTAACCCAATTCGGGTTGAAATTTAGGTTCGTTTTAAGCCAGCCATAGAGTAATTTTAAACAATAGTTTGGTTAAATAAAACTATTGAACACATATTTAACCCAACCGCTGGGTTAAAACAACTCAATCACTGGGTTTTTCCATTTTAACCCAATTCGGGTTGAAATTTAGGTTCGTTTTAAGCCAGCCATAGAGTAATTTTACACAATAGTTTGGTTAAATAAAACTATTTAACACGCATATAACCCAACCACTGGGTTAAAACAACCCAATCACTGGGTTTTTCCATTTTAACCCAATTTGGGTTCAAATTTAAGTTCATTTTAAGCCAGCCATGTAGTAATTTTAAACAATAGTTTGGTTAAATAAAACTATTGAACACATATTTAACCCAACCGCTGGGTTTAAAACAACCCAATCACTGGGTTTTTCCATTTTAACCCAATTTGGGTTAAAATTTAAGTTCATTTTAAGCCAGCCATGTAGTAATTTTAAACAATAGTTTGGTTAAATAAAACTATTGAACACATATTTAACCCAATCACTGGGTTTTTCCATTTTAACCCAATTCGGGTTGAAATTTAGGTTCGTTTTAAGCCAGCCATAGAGTAATTTTACACAATAGTTTGGTTAAATAAAACTATTTAACACACATATAACCCAACCGCTGGGTTAAAACAACCCAATCACTGGGTTTTTCCATTTTAACCCAATTCGGGTTCAAATTTAAGTTCATTTTAAGCCAGCCATATTGTAATTTTACACAATAGTTTGGTTAAATAAAACTATTTAACACACATATAACCCAACCGCTGGGTTAAAACAACCCAATCACTGGGTTTTTCCGTTTTAACCCAATTTGGGTTAAAATTTAAGTTCATTTTAAGCCAGCCATGTAGTAATTTTAAACAATAGTTTGGTTAAATAAAACTATTGAACACATATTTAACCCAATCACTGGGTTTTTCCATTTTAACCCGATTTGGGTTGAAATTTAGGTTAATTTTAAGCCATCCATATAGTAATTTTACTCAATAGTTTGGTTAAATAAAAGTATTTAACCCATATCTAACCCAACCGCTGGGTTAATTAAAACAACCGAATCACTGGGGTTTTCCATTTTCAACCCAATCTGGGTTGTTTTTAACCCAGCATTTCAGATTAACCTTATACTCGATACCATATAACTTTGTCTGCAACTTTTCTGTTGTTTTCAACACTAACCGTCCCCTTAAACCCAACTCTCGTGCAACCTTGGGCGTTTCTACCTTTGATTATGGAGTGTGTTTATTAAGCCGTTGTCCTTGTTGGTTCCCACAGTGTTGGCAAACACTGACCCCCACACATACCTCAGCGATAGATGCTATCTGAACTCCTGTCTAAACTGTTGATGTGGCGCTGCTAGTACAAAAACATGCTTGAGATTGATATCTGCGACCGGACCGCAGCTCAGTTCGGCCGCCTCCAGACAGACACAACATCCACGTTTGCACATTTTATTGTAAAATGATTTCATTTGCAGTCCGTCGGAGTGTAGTTGATTTATTCTGTAGACGTGATGTTTCTAACGATAAGGAAAGACGACGGCATTTTTAATATTTTATTGCGACGGTCACATGCCGCTGACGACAAATTTCGTCTGATCGTTTCAGTAAATGGAATCCGTTTCACCATTAAGATTACATGTATTTAATTGTTTTAAAAGAGTTCGAGAGCTTAATTCATTCAGATTTGTGAAATTTTACTGAACAAAATACAAATCTAGAATCAAATAAGAATAGAATACACAAATGCAACATTTTTTTTGAAATATTTCAAACATTTGTTTTGTTCAGCAAATTGATTTTTAACTCGCATCTGAGCAATCGTATAATTGTTCTAATGAATAAAATAGGTTTTTCAGAAGCTGCATTTTGTTGCATGCCGTACCAAACGCCCCGCCTGAGGTTAAAGGATGTTCAGAGATCGTCTGAGAACAATGTTCAGCGTCTGTGGAAAGAGGCGAAGAACGTCTGGTGAAATACCCTCGCACAGTTCCTGCTCTTGAGCCCATAAAACACCACACACTCATTTCAGCACAGCCCGGCGCTTGTCATTTGAAAAAGATGCATGCGTGCGGACCGGTGTTTCCTGCACCGCTATTCAGGAGCAGCATTGCAAAAAAAAAAAAGAGAGAAGCTAAATGCGTTTCTTCGATACCGCGTCGCTGAAAATGAACGCGCCGCTCGATTTCACAAAATCGAGTCGAGTTTGAAACGAATCCCTTTTTCAACAATCGGCTGAATTTATTAAAAATGCTGATCGTTTGCAGATATTTCCTATTTTCTTATCTTTGCACGTCCATGCATTCCCCACTTCTGAGTTCAGCATCAATCACAATGCGTCATATCTCAAAACACAAATGACACCGTGAGTAAAAACCCGAACTACCCCCTCAGTTCTTTGATCGTTCAGAATAACACAAACCCGTGTTTGATGTTTGAACTAAATGCATAAGCTCACGCAGACTAAACTCCAGCTTTGATGAGGTCTAAACTGGGACAAATACTCGGGCTTAATGCATTGATTATTGGTTAATGTTTAGAAAGCCACAATGATGGCAGTCGAATGCATGCATTCGGTGCGAAAACTTTGTGATGCAAAGATGACCAACTCTTGATATGGTAAAGTTACAACATCTCCTGCAAAAGTTAAAACAGTTCACTTTTGTGCGAGATATTTCATCATGGCCTCTTCAGGGAGGCAGGGCTGGAGTCTAAGACAGGAGCGAGCGCGTGTCATGGTGCTCAGACGTACGGCCACTCACACTGCTGGTAAATTGGCTAAATCCAGCCGTGGGTTTGCGGGTCCTGAGGGAGATCATTTAGGGGCCTCACCTGCAGGGGCACCTGTAGGTTTTAGTCTATTAGCGCTTCGCTGAGACTCACGGCCCTGTTTACAGACAGAACTGCCTCCCTCCCCTCGTGCGCTCGAGCGACGGCACGGCGGTCGTCCAATGGAAGGCTGCGGATTTGAATACGGTTCCTCTGATTTGCATAGGATACGCAGTTTAATGGCGTTTAATGGATTTCCGTTTCACTGTAGAACGTTTCCACATGTTTCGACAGTCGGAATCATTTTTTTTGCGGTTCTGCCGTTCAGTGGTGACCTTTACGTTAATTAGTACGAGAGGTTTGGAGTTGGAGCGGCAAAGAAATGTTGGTATTAGTTTTGTTAATTGGTAGCTGAAGTGACGTGTCAAGTTGTTGTCAGGCGGAGAACGCTTTTAAAGCAGATTTTTCGCATTTTTCTATATATATATGACAAGCAGTGCTTTATATAATACAGATTGTTTCAAAGCAGCTTTACTGTAATGAACGGGGGAAATAACAGAATCGTGTGAAATTTGTGTGATTGCGTGTATATAATACACCCACGTTGTGTTTTCATGTTTTATGAGGACATTCCATAGGCGTAATGGTTTTTATACTGTACAAACTGTACATTCTTTTCATCCCTACACTACCTCTACTCCTAAACCTACCCGTCACAGAAAATGTTCTGCTATTTTAGACTTTCAAAAAAGATCATTCTGGATGATTTAGAAGCTTGTTTCCTCATGGGGAGCAAAAAAATGTCCCCACAAGATCAAATTTTACTGGTATTACTATAAGGACATTTGGTCCCCATAATGTAGGGGATACACACACACACACACACACACACACACACACACACAGCCAAACATTTCTCACCAAGGACCAAGGCTACATTTATTTGATCAAAAATACATTTTATATTTATTTTTTTTTACACATTTTATATATATATATATATATATATATATATATATATATATATATATATATATATATATATATATATATATATATATATACACACATACACACACATTTTATATATATATGTATATGTGTATATGTGTATATGTATATATATATATATATATATATATATATATATATATATATATATATATATATATATACACACATTTTATATGTATATGTATATATATGTGTGTGTGTACAAAAAACTATGTCAAGGTTTAGAGTAAGTTTTTTGAAGAAATTATGCTCACCAAGGTAATATTGTGAAATATTATATTTATAAATAATATATATATATATATATATATATATATATATATATATATATATATATAATCTTACATGACTTTTTTTTTTCTCCAAAATAACTGTACATGTCACCCGACATACAAATTAACGACAGACTGCAGATTTAAACCGGCACCTTGTTGAGTAAAGTAACAGAGAGCGTAATAAAGTGTGGTGTGTAGGTTTGGCCTCATGTTTTTTTGGCCTTCTCTGAGTCCGTTTAATGTTTTGCTGTGGATTTGACACAAACGTTTGAGCTGCTTTTCACCCGTCGACTGATTCACCCGTCAACAGATGAGAACAAACGTAAACGACACTTTAAGAGACTTGTTAAGATTACACAGTGATTGTGTAATGTCTGCTGTAATTCATCTGTTTGCTAAATATATGAAGCAAGACGGTACAGACACCTGCATCACACGCTTCACCTGCTACAAACAGTAATTTACACTGTTTTTAATCTGCATTCAGACCTCTTCAAAAACACACACACACACACACACACACACACGTCATCTTCATGACACTCTTTCAATTCCTTCCAAAACCTGAAGATCTTGTCTAAACTTTAGTAATTTAAATGATCTGGTTTTGGATGATGATCTATACGGCAAGATTTACAGTCTGACATTTTCAAGTCTCATATGGGCCACTTTTGTGTGGAAATAATTCTAAAATCAGATGCACATCATATCAGATTTGTGACGTCACTTTGGGTTTTTTTTAAACTTCCAACCCAAATTGATCATAATTGATTTAGCCTTTGCAGAAATTAGTTTATAAATTGCACTTTATGAAGTATCACAGTAAAGTGCTACTCTATGTATATATATATATATATATATATATATGTGTATGTGTGTGTTTATACAATGTACTTACATATATGTATACATATATCATGTATAATATATATATATATATACATTTACTTTGTTTTTATATACTGTATACAACTATATACTTTTATATATTTTACGCACACACACACACACACACACACACACACATATATATATATAGTTTGACACTTATTTTAAGCAGTGACAGTTGTAGTTTAAATGTTTAGCTTAATTACGTTTAAGGCAAAAGTTTTGAAAACTTAAGCTTCATCAATTCTGCATTTATTTGATAGAAGATAAATTATGAAATATTATTATAATGTAAAATAACTGTGGTCTACGTGAATATATGTTAAAATATAATTTATATCCTGTGATCAAAGCTGAATTTTCAACCTCATTCCTCCAGTCTTCAGAGTCACATGATCCTTCAGAAATCATTCTGATATGATGGTTTGATGCTCAAGGAACATTTCTGATTACTATCAGTGTTAATATATTTTTGTTTTTCAGAAGTCAGAAAAGGCTGCCATTCAAAAGTTTGGGGTAAAAAAGTTTTATTCCGCAAAGGCACATTAATTAAATGCTATTCTTTTAAACGTTCCATTCATCAAAGAATCCTGAAAAAAAGAGTTTCCAGTCAAATATGAATCAACACAAGTGTTTTCAACACTGATAATAATCAGGAATGTTTCTTGAGCATCTAATCATCATATCAGAATGATTTCCGAAGGATCATGTGACTCTGAAGACTTGATGCTGAAAATCACAGTAATTACATTTTAACGCATATTCACCGTTATTTTTATTTCACAATATTGCAGTTTGTACTGTATTTTTAATACGTTTTCCTGAGATGAAGAAAAAAAAAAAAAGGTTTTTCAACTTTTGACGATGAAATAAAAAACATGATTCCTCATGCGGGTCGATCATCTGTGTGGTTCATGAGAAACGAAGCGTGAACACAGCCTGTGCCGGACGGCAAAGTAAAAGTCACTTTAAACAGTTGAGCGGCGCGCCGCCGTCACACACATCACAGTCAGCTGTAATTGTCGATTTGCTGTGTCATTACTTGTTTGTGTTCGTTTGCGTTCACAGCGGGGCCGAAACTCCGCACGCTCATTTTCTGGAGACGACATCCAAAGAATGGCCCAAATAATTACGTGAGTCATCAAATGACTGCCCACGGACATGCTGCTCTATACCTGAGACGCAGACGGACTCGTACAAACAAACATAAACAGCTTGTACGTACTCTCAAACGCACACTTTCCCACATGCACAACTCTTGAAAACAGGTGATTTTAGCCGTAACGCACTCACCCGTGCAGATCCTCAGGTGTGTGTGTGTGCGTGTAAGTGTACGTGCGATTTATTCCAGGGCTAAGTGTCGTCTCAGATCCGAGCCGGTCTCATCTCCGTCTCTGAGGGACACAAAGACGTCTGTCCATCCTGTCTGCCCGAGCGGCTCCTCTCCATTCACAAAAACGCACAGACGAGCATCCAACTACAAGCCCAAAACAACGGCACACGCGGACAGACTGAGAGGTTTGTGTGGACGCTGACAGGAAGGAGGAGAGAGAGAGCGAGAGAGAGAGAGAGAGAGAGGAGGTGGATCTACTCTAGAGCGGCGATGTAGTTTTTATAGCTGGGTGGGAAGCTCAGGATAATAATACCCATCCTCCTCCACAACACAGTTTAAGCTCAGTATGTAATAAAGCCCATGGTGCACAAACCCTCTGATTTGGGGTCAGACAAAATGAATTTTTAGTTTTATTCGTGAAGGATTTGCAACTCGAACTTGGGCACAAATGAAGGAAGAGAGAGAAAAGTACCAGTTCTATATATGAAGAGGATGAATTAGAGGAAGGTAGAAGACCTGAAGTTCAGAATAGCACACGACTCTTACTCCCATACTGACATACTTTGAATTGTTTTTTAATTGTCGTAAACATAAGTACTATAAGACGCATTAAGTGCGTAAGTGTGTTTAATTCAGCTAGCGGCGTCCGCTTGTAGTCTTGGGTTAACACATTCAATTTTATTTAAACATTTGACAGTGAAATCATAAAAGAGATTATTAATTGCAATATGTACTACATTCGCCAATATGACCAGGGATGCAGTGCATCAAGTTGTATACTACACGTTTGTATCGTTAACAGACATTAATATTTTCATTTCACTTAATTTAAATCAGCATTTCTTATTTTAAATTTGAAGAGCTGAATTAAACTATATAGACACATTTAAAAAAAAAAAA
Source organism: Opsariichthys bidens (assembly GCA_037194245.1). Taxonomy (NCBI): domain Eukaryota; kingdom Metazoa; phylum Chordata; class Actinopteri; order Cypriniformes; family Xenocyprididae; genus Opsariichthys; species Opsariichthys bidens. The sequence continues at coordinate 18,806,887 of CM074294.1, read as the reverse complement.
AAAACTAAAACTTTGACGAAAACTTAACAAAAACTATAATAGTTTATAATGAACACCAAAGAGCAGCATGAAAGTTGAATGTGGCGCAGGTCAGATTCGCTGCTTGTATGGTGCGAGTGTGTCAGTTTAATTAAATGACACTTTATATAATGCCAGAATTGAGACGTTACGACTCTCTAGTTAATTAGAAGTTGGTTGTTTTATACGTGTGGTTTGACCCATATTGCGGCTCCGACTGCATGTTCCTCAACAGGGCTGTTCAATTTCCCTTCGTTGAAACTGAAACCAGAGGCAGACGGCTGATCAGTTAGTTAACGTGTAAACTTATACTCACAGTTGTGTGAAGAGTACATTAGTTCATCCTTGCAGCAGTTTTTACTCTAATGTAGTAAGCAAATTGTGTTGCAAAATGTGGTTTTGTGCTTATTTATCTGTAGGGTTAGATGTGAATGTATATGTATGCATGTATATATATAATTTTATATATATATATATATATATATATATATGTATGTATATATATGTGTATATATATATATGTAAAAATATGTGAATATATATGTATATATATGTATATATGTATATATTTATATGTGTATATATATGTGTATATATGTATATATATGTGTATATATATGTATATATGTATATATATATATGTGTATATATATGTAATATATATATGTAAAGGTAATATATGTATATGTATGTATATGTAATATATATATGTGTATGTATATATATGTTATTTTAAAAACAAAGGTGCAAAATGTTGGTTTTCACAGAGGTGCCATATAAGAACCTTTCAGTGATTTATTTCTTAAATGTCTTAATGTTCTTATATATGTATATGTGTACGTGTGTGTAAATGTATCATTAAAATTTATATTATATTTTTTATATATATATATATATATATTATAATTCTATACTTGTTAATTGGTTAAAATATATTATTTATAATAGTTAAATGTGTTGAATATTTCATGGTGCAACTTTGCAAAAGTAATAAAAGCAAATGTTTAATCAAAGCGAATAATTAAAGCTCAGTTATAGTAATTATGTCTACGTGAAAATGTATATGTACGCTTAAAAAAATCAAGAAGAATGCGATTAAAGGAAAAAAGGCAAGTGTGATTTGTCATGCGACTGCAGTACTTTTTGTCACCAAACATCCC
>CM074294.1:18765709-18803209 GCA_037194245.1 Opsariichthys bidens | reverse complement strand
TGACTCTGATTGGTGGAATTTTCTCTACTGCATCATGGGTAATGTAGTTTTTCTCTAGGAATTCCACCGTTAAAATGAAGTTGTAGTGTTGGCTTACGGCTTTAACAGAAGCAAATGCTACCGATTAACAACCTCGTAACTCACAGTGTTTAAAGTTATTTTTAAAAAATCAAAGTCTCCCTGTGGAGAAAGTGAATGAGTGTTTACTTCCAGAACCTGATGGTGAACTCTGGTACTGATGAGAAACCTCTATCAGACATGAATGATTCATCAAATCGTGCGTCTTGGACAGTCCTGCTGTTTACTAAATAAGTGATTTTTTTTTCAAGTAGCGACCACACCAACACTCCCTAGCGTTTACAAACTTGATACTGGTGTGTGTGTGTGTGTATGGGATCAAATCTGATGCATAAATTCATTAGTTGGATATCCTTTAGATTTGCAGTTTGGGACAGCCGTGCACAGATGTATTCTGGGAGTGGGGACTTTGGCGCTCAAGGGTGTGGCCTTGTGGGAAAAATTTGTCATTTCTGCCCACTTACAGACAAACCCACCAGCTAGGGTGGGAAACAGTCGTCCAAGGACGACACACACACACACACGCATACACAGAGCCCAAAATATGCGACAAGGTCATCTGTGAACCCCTCCACACATCAGCTCCTGTTTTTACGGGACGTGTTGTGTCTTTTGCTCGGCTTCGTCCGTGTTATCTGGTATCTTCTACACACACACACACAAACACACACTTCTAGAGAACGTTTTTGGAAATTCTGCTGATAAGAAAGTTTTTATCTGTGTTTTTGTCTTGGTCGGGGTGGTCAGTCTGGTGTGTGTGTGTGTGTGTGTGTGTGAACTGCATATCAATAATGATTTAAGCATTAATTACTTTATCGGTGTATTGTGTCATTCCTCATATCGCCCGATATATGTTCGTTTTTAATGTTGCCGTTATTGGCTCGATAAGAAAATTTGACGGATATATGAAGCGTTTCCTTCAGATGCGCATTGTTCACCATGATGGTTTTGAGTCGCTTGAAATATGATTGAAATCACTTCAAAAAGGAAAATAGTTCGACACAAGTAAAATTATATTGAGAGCACGCTTGGGACATGACTTTTAATTGAGGAACTTTTGTTTTTGTAATCAGGCTCTCAAATTATATAATTCTGATTTAGATTTATTGGCGAATATATATATCGTTTATCGGCATTCAAATATAAGGAATTATCGGTTATCGTTATCGGCCAACATTTTCATATCGGTGCATCCCTAGGAAATATAGATAAATTATATAAATTGTGTTTTAAACATTGACAATTGCATTTTACACATTATGCAATGTACTCAAGGTGTACATTTTATTAGTTCATGCATTTGAATGCTTTACTAAATGCTCTACTGTTGAAACCACGGGAATTACCAATTATTATTATATGATAGAAACCAACTAACGGCAGCAATTATTCTGTAATTGACGTGGCTTAAAGGAAAACCGGAGTATCCTGTTGGTGACGGCATTGTGCTGGTGTTGCGACACATTTGAAGGCAGACACTTGAGTGCTCGAGCTCAACTGTACTGAAATGTACATCCCTAATATGTCGTTAATCAAACTAATCATGCATGTAAAGCACAGATCTCACACGTGTTTGCGACAGATGGAGTGTGTGAGGGTGTGTGTTTTTTGAGATGCTCCTTCTGAAAGGACATTTTTGTGGAGGATTGTGAGGGGGAGGCTGGCCCGTGTGTGTGTGTGTGTGTGTGTGTGTGAGTGAGTGATTATGACTAGCCCCTGTCTGCCCTCAGGCCCTCTGGCTCTACCTAATTAAAACCAACCAGGCTGCAGGGCACAGGAGACAGATGTCTGTCAAAGCGCACTCTCTCTCACACACACACACACACACACACACACATAAGATGCAAGCTTTCATAGTGATCAGTCACAACTGTATGCACATATGTCGCTTCATGCAAAAAAATGCAAGTGCATATCACACACATGCTCTCACGCATACACAGTTGAATTTGTGTGTGTGTGTGTGTGTGTATATATATATATATTTTATGTATGTATGTATGTAAATGTGTGTGTATTTATATGTGTGTGTATACTATATATTGTATATAATATATATTGCATAACATGCATTTTATTTATAAATTCATTTGATAGTGACTGGCTGGACAATTAACAGGACAAACAATATTGTAATTTTTTTAAATTTAAAAATACATTAATAAATATATATTTAAATATATAATATCTCTCTCTCTCTCACTAAGATATATTTATATATATATTAAATGTGTACTATGTATTATATAACATTAATACTATATATTTATAATTTTTGCATATGTATACATATATAATATATATTTTAAATATGTAATATTAAATATTTATTTAATATTATATATACATATTTATATATATATTAAATGTGTACTATGTATTATATAACATTAATACTATATATTTATAATTTTGTATATATATGTTAATATATATGTTTTGTTAATATATATTTTAAATATGTAATATTAAATATTTATTTAATATTATATATACATATTTATATATATATATATATATATATATAAGTATATATGTGTATATATATATATATATATATATATATATATATATATATATATATGTATATGTAATTATACACACATTTTTATATTCACATTATACACAAATTTTTAAAATAAAAAAATTCTTTAATGTATAAAGTACATTTATATATTATAAGTAATAAATATATTAATGTCATATTTTTTTATATTGTATTGTTCCTACATGTATTAATTAGTTTAGTTTGATTGATAGTGACCGTCTGAAGTTAGACAGAAATTGGGGGAACCGTATCGGGAGATGACCCAAGCTGGAGTTGATTTGGGTCGTCCAGCATGTGCTCTCGCTACCGGGTCAAGACTCTGTCTTTGGCAATATATGGTAAACATGTCCTTCTATTTTGCAGTGAAGGTTTTGTAAAATGTGTCATTGTCTATTAGCAGTAAATCGGCCGCACTGCTCTGTAGATCCTATCGATCCTATCATCATAAACACAATCCAGACACAATACTATAACCAGCAGCTACCAAACACTAAGATAAATCCTCAATCATGTGTTCTTCCTGCCGTCACACGTTACAACCCGAACGTCAGTCCATCAGGCCCGAGAGCGGCCCGCTGCGATACCTAAACTCTTCTGCTGAGGTATCTGCTCCAGTGTGTGTGTTATGTGGGGTTAGGGTGGGTGGATCAATGTGTCCTTATTTTAAACTGAGTGAGTGATAGCCCACACACTCATTTCTATCGCTGTCTCTCTCTCTACACCCCTCCTCTGTGCCTCTCCTCTTTTCTCTCACCAGTGGGTGGACCCAGTTTCAAAACCAAAATCTTACAGCAACATTACAAAACGGCCCGTTTTCCCTCTCTCTCTGTGTGTGTGTGTGTGGTTGACTGAGATCGGTTTCTCTACGTAAATGTGTGTTGTGGTGCGTCGCCCTCAATAATACTGTGTGATCATTTGAAACTTGCATTTCAAACATGTTTGTGTGTCGGCTTCTGTAATTCACCCACAGCAACAGAGAGAGGAGAGAGTCTGGGAGTTGCCACTGGTTACAGTGACTCTTCTCACACAGGAAACACCTACAGGAGTTTAGATGTTCCCCAATCAGCTGCTCTCAAATCACACTCACTTTTCATAGAAGACCAGAGGAAACCAGTCAAACACACACACACACACACACACACACGGCCCAAAGCTGAAATCTAACAGTTCTGGCTTAAACAAGAAGACGCGTCAGCTGAAAAGAAACTAAACTAAGTTACAGTACAATGGAGTTTAGTTGTAGTATAGTGCAGCTATAGAAGAGAGAGTAGTTATAGTTTGTGAAGTCTAATGAAGTTTAAGTATAGTATGATGACGGATAGAATGAAAGATCGTTTAGTTAAGTTTAGTATCTGGTTATGTAGTGTAGTTATGGAGCAGTATTGTTTCTGATATAATAGAGTCTAATCCGGTTTGGTTGTAGTGAGGTTTTACTCTGGTGTAGTTTTCTCAGAAGCACTGACTCGATACCAAGTGGGTGCTGAAGTGTTAAAAATGTGACGCTTTGAGCGCTTTTGTATGGAAGCTTGTTTCCGCCACCAAATAAAAAAAATACAAAAGGATGTAAACTTGCAATTGTGACTTTTTCTCAGTCAGCAAAAAGTCAATTTCACATTTGTCTGAAGTAATTAGGCTACCGTTAGGGTAAGGGAAAGGGTGGAGCTGATTGGACTGTTCTTGTCACATGACCTGTGGTGCGCTTGCGCAATTTTGACTTTATATCTCGCAATTCTGACTTTATAACTTCTAATTCTGACTTTAAAACACGCAATTCTGGCTTTATAACTCCCAATTCTGACTTTATAACTCGCAATTCTGACTTTATAACTCAATTCTGACTTTATATCACTCAATTCTGACTTTATATCTCGCAATTCTGGCTTTATAACTCCCAATTCTGACTTTATAACTCGCAATTCTGACTTTATCTCTCAATTCTGACTTTATAACTCGCAATTCTGACTTTATAACTCACAATTCTGACTTTATAACTTCTAATTCTGACTTTATATCTCACAATTCTGACTTTATATCTCGCAATTTTGACTTTATAACTCGCAATTTTGACTTTATAACTCACAATTCTGACTTTATAACTTCTAATTCTGACTTTATAACTCGCAATTCTGACTTTATAACTCAATTCTGACTTTATATCTCGCAATTCTGACTTTATAATTCGCAATTCTGACTTTATAACTCAATTCTGACTTTATATCTCGCAATTCTGACTTTATAACTCACAATTCTGACTTTATAACTTCTAATTCTGACTTTATATCTCACAATTCTGACTTTATATCTCACAATTTTGACTTTATAACTCGCAATTTTGACTTTATAACTTCTAATTCTGACTTTATAACTTCTAATTCTGACTTTATATCACTCAATTCTGACTTTATATCTCGCAATTCTGACTTTATAATTCGCAATTCTGACTTTATAACTCAATTCTGACTTTATATCTCGCAATTCTGACTTTATAACTCACAATTCTGACTTTATAACTTCTAATTCTGACTTTATATCTCACAATTCTGACTTTATATCTCACAATTCTGACTTTATATCTCACAATTTTGACTTTATAACTCGCAATTTTGACTTTATAACTTCTAATTCTGACTTTATAACTTCTAATTCTGACTTTATATCACTCAATTCTGACTTTATATCTCGCAATTCTGGCTTTATAACTCAATTCTGACCTTAAAACACGCAATTCTGACTTTATATCTCACAATTCTGACTTTATATCTCACAATTCTGACTTTATAACTCGCAATTTTGACTTTATAACTTCTAATTCTGACTTTATAACTTCTAATTCTGACTTTATATCACTCAATTCTGGCTTTATAACTCCCAATTCTGACTTTATAACTCAATTCTGACCTTAAAACATGCAATTCTGACTTTATATCTCACAATTCTGACTTTATATCTCGCAATTCTGACTTTACAACTCGCAATTTTGATTTTAAATCTCGCAATTCTGACTTTAAAACACGCAATTCTGAGAAAAAAAGTCATGAATTGTGAGAGAAAAAGTTGCGATGACCTTTTTTACATTTTATTTCATGGCAAGCTTTGAACAAGTTTTGAGCGGATTCGTAAACGCCTCTGATTGGCCATTGTTCACGCGCTCATCAGATGTTTATGATTGGCTCAAAATGATCAACACTTCAAAAGCATGTTGTAAATAGACATCAACGACACTCTTCACCGAGCGCTAACACAGATACACACGAGAGCGCTTGAAAGCAGCGTCTGTCAGTGGACCGGTCTGACTTCAAACACTCCCACTTTCAAAATCACTGTAGCCAATCACAGACACATCTGAACACAAAGGCCAATCAGAGGTGTTTATTTTTTTTATATACATTTTTTTACTTTTTTTTTCATTATTTAGCAGACGCTTTTATCCAAAGCGACTTACAAGGGGAGCAATTACGGGTTAGATGTCTTGCTCAAGGTCACTTTAGTCATGGTGTCGAAGGTGGAGAGAGTGCTGTTCATTCACAATCCCCACTTTCAATTCCTGCCGGCGTGGGAATCGAACCAGCAACCTTCAGGTTACAAGCCCGACTCCCTCACCACTAGGCCACGACTACCCTATTTTATGCATCCACTCGTTACATTTTTGAAATTTCAGTACCGATTTGGTATCGAAAGTCTGTACTTTTGACAACTACTCTAGAGGTAAAACGGTAAAGTTTAGTAATAAAGTTTGCTTATAGAATAGTCTATTGTGAGCTATTAATTAGTCTAGATATAGAACAGATTATAAAGTAAACTGGTTTGGTACAATTACAGTAAAATGTAATTATAATATGCAGTAAAATGTCGTTATTATACGTCTCTGTTATAGAACAGAAAACTCTTGTTAAACGTAATTACCGTAGATTATGATCATGTTTGGATTAATGGGTTTAGTTTGTATCAAACAGGCCAGCTGAAGAGAGTCATTGCATAGGCTTAAAACGGTTCTGGAGACTTTGACCTATAATGTTTAGTTAATTTCCTGTTTGTTATGGATGATTAGTCACATGACCTCGTGATGTGTAGGAGTTTTGAAGAAAAACACTTGTCGAATCCTTAAAGAAACATCATACAATCCCAGCCATCGCAGCGCACGGAGATTATAAATAGCGTCGATTACCGTGACCATAGTGATCGTGAAATGACATGAGCGTGGTGAATTGCTATTCGAATGAACATGACATCAGGTGCTGGGATGAATGGCTGGAAGCATCCAGTTAGCGATTGAATCGGTGGTTAAAAAAGAGCAGGTTCAGAAAAGATTGAGTCGTGAACTCATCAGTGAGAGTGTGATGTGTGTGTCTCTGTGTAAAGGTGAGGTCACGGTTTGACAGATAAGCTTTACATAAGATAAGATGAAGACAGAGGAAAGAAAATGACATATAGGCAAGCTCTATTTCACTCTCTGTCTGAGTGTGCCGTTGGGCGGCTGTGTCATCAGAAACAGACGTGCGTGTGAGGATGTGAATCCCCTAACGGTGTCTTTGGTCGTGAAATGGACAAACTTACTCTTATTAGATTGAGCCGCTGCTTACAAACACGTTTTGAATCAGATTTCCTCTCACGACTGTGTAACGGAATTAGAAGAAGTGATCAGCTGGCCATTGTCACATGATGAGGATGGGATGTGAGGGATTGTTTCTCCCTGAGGGGGGATTATTTTGTGCTAATGAAACTTAAGCACGGATAGATATGGTGAATAAATAATTTCTCTCGGTGAGTCGTTTTTGCGATAACGAAACTAGTACATGTATGTTGGACGTCGTTGCCCGGGACAACGATAAATGATTCAATTTAGCATCATGATGCACACTTTTTTTTTTTTTTTTTTTTTGTCCAATCAGAATGTTATGTATGGAATGCAAAAGCAGCCGTTTTAATTACTTCTGATATCCCAATATATTCATTGTTAATTTTGAATTAGAATTTTCTTCAAACACGTCATCTGTATTGAATCAGTTTCATTTCTCAGTAGCTAAACTGTTGTTTAAAGTACTCTTCTTATAATTAAACAATTAAAAATAATTAAAAAATAATAATAATCAAACAATTAATTAATTAATACGTAAATCAAAATTTATATCTGCTCACATCATCAATGTCTGTTTTGTTCAGTTCTCACATTCGACCTGAATATTATAAATGATATAAACTGGACTGATATGGAAGCTTGTTTCAAAAATGAAGGATAATTGCGAATTTATCTCACAATTCTGACTTTGGTTATTGCAATTACGAGTTTACATCTCACAGTTTTGACTTGCTATCTCAGAATTGGACTTTGTAATTCCCAATTCTGACCTCTTTTCTCAGAGTTGTGAGATATAAACTCGCAATTGCCAGTTATAAACTCCAATTCTAAGGGAAAAAAAAGAATTACATGATATAAACTTGAAACTTAAACTTAATTGTGAGGGGAAAAAAAGTCAGAATTTGTTGGGATAAAATGTCGCAATTACCTTTTTCATTTTTTATTCAGTTGCCGAAACAAGCTTGCGTAGACTGATTACTGTAAAATAGATTAAAAAAATGTTTTAAAAGCACTTAATACGTTCGTTCAGCAATGATGAATTAAATTGATAAAAAAAGTGACAGTAAATACATTAATAATGTTACAAAATGTTTCCTGCTAAACGTTACCAATTTCATCAAAAATACTGTTTTCAACTTTGATAATGAGCATCAAATCATCATATCAGAATGATTTCTGAAGGATCATGTGACTCTGAAGACTGGAGGAATGACGCTGAAAATCACAGGAATAAATTGCATTTGAACATTTATTCACATAGAAAACAGTTATTTTAAGTTGGAAAAATATTACTGTATTTTTGTACCGTATTTATTTCAGCCGCGGTGAGCAGAAGAGACTTCTTTAAAACAACTCGTACAGACGGCAAAGAATTCACAGATGGCTGTGAATTTTGACTACCTATTCTACCTATATATACTGTTATAGAAAAGTGTAGTTAAATTAGTAGATTCTTTTTGATAGTTCCCACCACTGATGTTCTAAAGCCTCGTCATTGTTCTGAGCTGTGTGTGTGTGTGTGTGTGTGTGTGTGTTCCCAGCAGTGATCTAGAACCGCTCCGAGATCCCGATCATTGTTCTGGTCACCTCGTTCCCACACCCTCCCGCGTGGAGCGCACCACACTCTCGAATGTTTGAGAACACGCCAGTGTAAAAGTATCTGCCGTGTAACAAAAGACCGCTTCGGATCAGGTTCAACTTTGATAAACCTTGTCCTAGTGACTCCACAGACAAAGGCGTGGTGCGTATCCCGGCATAACCCCGCTCCCTCGCGCTGCTCTCCGTCTCTTCTCTCTCGCTGAGTGACGGTGAGGCTTGGACTCCCACCGCAGGAGTTTTTATGTAATCACGGCCTGTTAATATCGGGTTAATCAGAGCTGCTCGAACACGCCGTGATGGATCTGAAAGCAGCTGCTTGGCATTGAAAGGAAATCTGGTACCCGTCACAGCCACAATTAAAATGAATGAATAATTGAGACCGGCGGTCATCTGCCCATTCACCTGATATACTGTGTCCCTGACCACACCGAACAAAGCTCCCCCCTCCCCCCTCTCTCTCTCTCTCTCTCTCTCTCTCACTGTATTCACTCAGTTTACCTGAGTGCACTGAATGTACATGTTTGAATACTTCCCCCAGATTCATAAGAGTCTCAGCTTATGTTCACAAAGAGAGCAGATGAATGATGTTTCCTGTATTCCGTCTTGGACGTGGCCAGTGCTGCTCACTGATTCATCGTATGCGAAGTTTCCACAAAATAAAAGTCATCACATGAAAGTCATTATCAATAAAAACGATTTTTGTCCAAAAAAAGGTGTGCGTATATATATGCAAAAAAATTAAAATTTTTAAAAAATTAAATATATATATATATATTTAAAAAATTATATATATATATATATATATATATATATATATATATATATATATATATATATAAAATATACTTTTTTAATAATAATAATAATAATAAAAAAAGTTTAAAAAAAATTCATTAGAATGTTCACTTTAAATTTGAATTTTTGGAATTTAGAATTTTTTTACATCCGTTTGAAGAATGGAAGATTGTTCACAGTTGTTACAGTTTGAAATGTTGATAATCATTCTGAAATCTTCACCCGCTTTGAAAGTTGATAATAATGGACTTCATAATCCGTAGTCAGGTTTTATATTATTCTCTATAAATATACAGTAATAATCCTTAGACAAAACGGTACTGTGGTAGCACTTTATTACTTTTTTTTTAAAACTTAGGTACATTACCAACTTGAGGAATGAGACTCAAAGCTTATCTTTTTGAGATTGCGGTATTATGCTGTTCAAGTGATGCTTAATAAATGAGTCTAAAATAGATCAAATGATTTATTTTGTAAACTTTCCCCATATTTTAATCTTGCTCTCGTGCATTTCGTGCTCAGCTGCTACACGTTTGTCGCAAAAACAAACAAAAAAAGCCTGGTTTGTCTAAAACTCGAGTTCTCTTGCAGTGAGTGATGCTGATAGCATCAGACCCCCGTCCCTGACCTGTCATCTCATTTTACTGTATTAGACTTTCTAATTAAAAAGACGGTGAGAACGAGGGGGTGGGGGGGTCCCGCAGAATCTAGTGCACTTTACATGACAGATGCACAAGACGAGCCGAACAAATGCCATCACAAACCCTTTACATTTCACCACAGACAGTGATGGAGCAGTTAGACAGGCACCAACAGAGACAAACTTAGAGAAAGCGAAAGACAGAGACACACACAGTAGTGGTTGCTGACCTTTAGGTGTTGCTGGAGGAGTTGCTTCTTGGAGAGAAGTCTCTGCGTGTCAGGAAACAGACTGCTATCCTCCGATTCGAACATGTGAACGTGAACACGGACGAGAGAGAGAGAGAGAGAGAGAGAGAGAGAGAGAGAGAGCGACGGGGAGAGAGATAAGCAGAGTTGCGTTTTTTCACAGAAGGTGTGTCGTGAATCAGGGAGAGAGACTGAGAGAGAGACACTAAACAAAAGTTCACACCCACCCAGCCCTCCCTCCAAACCAAAAGTATGTTGGCAGCCGGCCGCACGTGTCCACCTGACATGCACCTCGCGCACACACACACACACACACACACACACTCACTCCCAGCAGACAGTGTGTTATGCACGAAAACCAACATGCTCATCAACACATTTACATTCTGATCATCTCATAAATGCACACACACACACACACACACACACACTGCATTGATTCAGAAGGTGAGCGATTAAAGGAAAATCCAGTATGTACAATAAAAGTCAGTAAGGCATTCATTTAATATAGCACTTACATAATTAATACACTGTGGTGGTTCTGTTGGTCAAATGACGGTCAGATGCTATTTTGATGCTGTATATTGTGAAAGTTGTGGATCTGTTTCCACCAGATCTGACTGTTACGAATGACTTTCGGTGGCGGTATCCAATGTACTTGAGTTATTTAGTCATATTAAATATTATTTGTGAGTGGAATACAACCAGGGAATTTGGATGTTAATTATTTGTTAGTTACCTGACCACGTTTTACACATTACATTCTGAATAAAAGCAGAAAACAACAAACTTTACCCGTAATGTTCATTCTGACCTCTCACAAGGCAAGCAGACGCATTCAGAAACTTATATAAATACAATTAATAAAATATATGAATAAAATTAATATATAAACATTATAAATATATATATATATATATATATATATATATATATATATGCTTATACATATGTATATTAAATATAAATAGATTTATATTTAAGGTGGATATATGTGTATGTATATATATATGTATGTATGTGTGTGTGTGTGTGTATATATACATATATATATATATATTGTATGTATGTATATATATATATATTTATGTGTGTGTGTGTGTATATATACATATATATATATATATATATTGTATGTATGTATATATATTTGTATGTGTATATATATGTGTGTGTGTATATATATATATATGCTTATACATATGTATATTAAATATGAATAGATTTATATTTAAGATGGATATATGTGTATATATATATATGTGTGTGTGTGTGTGTGTGTGTGTGTGTGTGTGTATGTATGTGTGTGTGTATGTATATATACATATATATATTTTTTTGTATGTGTGTATATATATATATTTGTATGTGTATATATATGTGTGTGTGTATATATATGTGTATGCATGTATAAATATATATACATTTTATTCATATATTTTATTAATTTATTAGTCTGTCTGAAGTTTCTTTTATTAATTTTAATCAATATAAAAATGTTATATTTGTTTATTAGATGAATGCAGTGGGTTGTGAATATTTTTTAGTGATTATTAATACTTATCCAATACGTATGCTGTTTTATTAATTACCTTTGTACTCTGTGATTATCACATTCACATATACTGTCTTTTTATGGTAAGGAATACTGCTAATTTTGTAAGTAAATACTCACATAGCTAAGTAGGCTGCATATTTATTGTATATATTGATCGCAGCCCCCGTAGAAGATGCGTGTGTGTGTGTAAATATGTGTTGGTTCCTCTCATGGCTGCGTTCCCAGCATTCAGTGTCTTTGCTGTGATCGTGTTAAACTCAGGGAGGGGCCTGATGTATGTGGGCCGCTCCATTAATACCCACCTGAAGAAGGGAGTGGGCATGTTTCCGTGAGGCTCATGAGTAAGGTGTTTGTGAATGCAGGTGTGCACCGCACAGATAATTACACAATGCATCAAGCGTACGGCGCTAAACGCTTTGCAAATGGCATCATTTAGAGATCAAGTTTAATTCATGTTTACCCAGCTCAAATCACTCTCAAGCACTTTGATACCTGGAGGAGGATTTTAATTCCGCGGCGTATCATTAATCAAGCGACGTCACAGAAGAGAGGGTTCTAAACAGAACCCTCAAGGGTTCTATCAGCTGCTTCATATACAGATCCTTTCAGGGGTTCCCATCGCTTTATGGATTTAATTTTAATGAATTGATTTGAAGTTAATTCATTTTTTTATTTGATTACATTTTATGAATTGAACAGACTTCATCACTTAAAGGCGTCCTTGATTATGATGCCACTTTTTAAACTTTAGTTAGTGTGTAATGTCACTTTTTTTATCAGGAACAACATCTGCAAAGTTACGACACTCAAAGTTCAAAGCAAAGGCAGATATTTTCTTTTACATAAATCACTGTAAACAACAGCTGGTAGGGACTACAACGAGCTTCTAGCTGGGTTGGTGACATCACTAACTCTTAAAATTTACATAACCCCGCCCCCGAGAAGACACAACAAAGGGGCGGGGCCATGTTGGGCTGCTTTAGAGTTGTTGTAGTCGAGTGTTGTTGATGGCGTCGTTTTACGCCGGACTGCTTCACAAACGAGGGTCGATTCAAGGAAAAAAGACGAACATGACGACACATGCTAGTGACGAGTTGATCAACTCCACAGCAACTCCATCAATTTATCCACTAACCGTTCAGAAACGTCTAAAAGTTGGAACTTCTTCCTGAGTCTCTCCATCAGTGTCGAACAATGTAAGGACGAACACCGTCTGCGTGAGATTCTCCAGCTTTGTTGTTGTTGAGCTGTTAAAGCTCCGCCCTTTTCTGGAAAGGGGGCGGGAGCAGCAGCTCATTTGCATTTAAAGGGACACACGTGTTTTTGCTCCTCACACCCAAATAGAGGCAAATTTGACACTAGAATAAATGATCTGTGGGGGATTTTGAGCTGAAACTTCAGACACATTCTGGGAACACGAGAGAATTACAGTTCGTGAAAAGGGGCATAATAGGTTCCATTTAAAATGAGTCAAGAATCCAAGAATCTTTTTTTATAATGGCTTGCTCACATCAAGAACAATAACTGTAACGATAATTATATTAGGATCCACACCAAAGCGTGATCTCGTTCTTATTCTAAGCGTACGCTGCAGTTTTGTTGTCTATCACTTTAAATGCTTAAGCTCTTCAAAGTAGGATGGATTGTGATTGGCTGTCAATGTTTTAATCGTTCATCAGCTGGAACAAAATAACAATTCTGAAAATGATTCCATTTATATCGTTCCTCTGTGTCATTACGGTTATCTTGTTGGTGTGGACGTTCAGAGCTGTGTCTTTATCGTTATAGTTATCGGCCTTAAGAGTGAATGATCTGATCAGGGTTCGATTGACAAAATAAGAATAAAACATATATTTTTCTCTTAAAGGACTCCTCATGAGGATTGTAATCTCCCTTGATCTTCTGAGATGAAAGGCTTTAATGTTTTGACTCTGAAAACATACTGTAACTTTCAGAACTCAAAACATCTTCCTCAAGTTAAAAAGAGGTTCATTGAAACAAAGATACTAAAATGACTCGTTCTGAACTTCCGCAACTCGTCAGACGGATGAATATGTTAGTGCCCGCCCACGTTCACAAATCAACAACGCCTGTTGGATTATCAGAAACATAGAAACGAGCGGTTTTTTTTTTGTTTGTTTCGTTGACCGATGACGCGTTGGTGTTAAACTCTGAATGCCGACACATCCGTGCGGATGCAGCATCACACGGAAACATGATGCCGTTGTAAAAATGATCCATTGATGAGCGTTTTTCTTGGCCGCCGATATCATAAACATTTTCCAAACGTACTATTCATATCGTTAGCTGTAAGATGCCGAGTAGATGCACCTTTAAATCTCTCTTTCATTGAATGTTGTTTCAGAAACATGAATGGCACCGTCTAGTTTTTTCTGCCTCTTTCTCTTTCTGATCACTGATTGTTTGGAAGGAGACATGTATAAAAGAGGACTCACTCTTTCAGCTGAAACTGCACAAAAATCAACCACTTCCTTTCCTGCAGTGCCTGTGTGTGTGTGTGTGTGTGTGCAAACGTCTATCTCCTGGTGACACGTTCAGGGGGTTTCTTCAGCGGTGGGCCCTCTGACCCTGTGGGACTCACTTTTGTTTTTTTATGAACAAACTAATCTACATTTCCTACCACTTCTCGAATTTTGTATTGGGTTTGATGATTGCATTCTGTAGTGGAAGTTACATTTTTAATATTTTTTACAATATTAAATATTAAAAATGGCCTTGCTTTAGATAATTTCATAGCTAGTATTGAAAGTATTATAAATGCACGTTATTTTAGAAATATTTGCATGCTAATCCATCTCAAGCATGCTTTTCGCTGACATTGTTGCGTCCTTGGTGATCAAGTACATTTGCCTCAGATAAAACTCTATTAAAGCAAAGTCGTTGGTGGAAGTGATTTGAATTAAATATGCAGATGTGATAGATGGATTTTTATTTTCTGAATACAAGAGACAAAACAATAACATAATATTTGTTATGATAGAATGTAATAATATTATATTAATATTATTTGATATGAGTTTGTGTGTATGTATGTATGTATGTGTATATATATATATAATGTGTGTGTGTGTATATATATATATATATATATATATATATAAATACGTGTGTATATATGTGTGTGTATATGTGTATATATATTTATATATGTATGTGTGTGTATATATATGTATATATATATGTGTGTGTGTATATGTGTGTGTATGTATATATGTATGTGTATATATATTTATATATAATGTGTGTGTGTATATATATATATATATATATATATATAAATACGTGTGTATATATGTGTGTGTATATGTGTATATATATTTATATATGTATGTGTGTGTATATATGTATGTGTATATATGTGTATATATATGTGTGTGTATATATGTATATATATTTATATATGTATGTGTGTGTATATATGTATGTGTATATATATGTATATATATGTGTGTGTATATGTGTATATATATTTATATATGTATGTGTGTGTATATATGTATGTGTATATATATGTATATATATGTGTGTGTATATGTGTATATATATTTATATATGTATGTGTGTGTATATATGTATGTGTATATATATGTATATATATGTGTGTGTATATGTGTATATATATTTATATATGTATGTGTGTGTATATATGTATGTGTATATATATGTATATATATGTGTGTGTATGTATATATATATATATATATATTATATATATTATTAGTACATGCTGTGTCTATGTTAATGCTTCGTGTGTGTGTGTATATATATTTATATTTTGTATATACATACATTCATACATACATATGTGTGTGTATGTAAATAAAATATGGAATATTCTAAAAACAATTTAGAAAATGTATATTATTATAAAATCTAAATTAAATTATCAGTAAATATAATTACAATGATGTGTGGTTATGCCAGAAATTCCAAGAAATGCTATGCACTAGTGGAGTAAACTGTACTTTTAGTGGTTGTCTGTGTCGACTACACCCCTAGAGTGGTCCGACTGGTTCACAGCAGCCATCCCTCTTTTTCTGTTCCTCCCTCCCTCTTTCTATGTCTCTCTCTCTCTCTGGTCCCACAACCCACTGCATGAGAGGACAAGGCAAGGAATGTAATCCAACCGCACACTCATAGATTACCTCACCCTCCTCCAGTCCTCTCTCTCTCGCCCTCTCCCGTGATATTGCTGCCAGGTCGGAATGTTTTTCTTAGCCTCTCCTACACACTTTCGCATACACACGGCCCTCTCCTCTCCATTCTACCCCCGTTCCCATCCCATCCCATCTCTCTCTCTCTCTCTCTCTCTCTCTCGGGGTGGGTGGGTCTCGTCTAGTTGAGCTGTGCCGAGTTAAACCCCCTCACTGTGATCTCACACTCTCTCTTGTCTAAACCTGCCCGCTGAAGTTGCTGGTGTTTGTGCACGTCTTCCCACAGACACAGTACAAAAAATGAATTTTTTTGCCACCCCTTGCCAATGGTGGGTGATATTCACTGGGCTGGAGTGTTTTTTGCGAGCCCTGAAATGCACATTTCGCTAAACATTTTCTTTTTCGTCTTGCAAAGAAGACTTGAAGCTGCAAATTCAGTGAATACTTTGGATGGCAAAGTTATCCAGAAATGAACCATTTGAAAGATATTTTCTTTGAGAAAAGAAGATCAAGTAGACGACTTACACATCAGTGATTTGATTCGCCACCTGACAATTTTTATTACCTAATTTTGCACTCGAGGGTTCATTTTGGACCCGTTTGCTGCAGTCAGAGGCGCAAACGGTTTGAATGCAAAGTTTTCATTCCTGCGAGTGAACATAATCATTTCGAGAGGCTTCTGAGTTTCTGTTTATTTATTTGACAGGAAGTGTGATGTAGTTTTATAAAGGTTACCAACTTCTTTATTCTGTTTTCCTCTTGATGTGGTTTGTAAAGCAGGAAGTTTAGTCTTGTGTACCCAGACTGACTCTGGACTTCATCCATAACATCATCCTCTCCGCACACACAGATCAGAACCTTTGACCAAGACTAATATTAACTGTTTTAAGGATGACACGAACCTGAATGGAATGAAATGAGGATTTATTTATTTTTGAAAGCGGAGGATATCATGAACCTGCTCATAAATCAACTCCACCTTTTAAAACGAAACACTGCAGGCAAAACTCAATTTTCAGATTCTGGGCTATTTGGCTTACATAACTTCTCTTGTTTTAGACTAGTGGAAAGAAAACATCCAAAATACATTTAAGGTTATTACACTTTCTCTATTGAGTCTGTAGATTTCAGTCAAAATCCATATTAAAGGCAATAAGGCACTGAAGCAGGTCAGGTTTATTCTTATCTATATTCTGAAAGATTTTACCGAGCGCTTTGTTCGTATAACATTCGCCTGATTTTGATCCTAAAAATATTGTGTAAATGCGTTTCTTTTTCTTTTCTGGGAGTTGACAGCTTATGGAGTTTTTAACAAAATATTTTAAGTATGAGGGAGCAATAAAACACTAAACATGGTTAAAGGGTTCGTTCACCCCAAAATTGAAAATTCAGTCATTAATTCCTCACCCTCATGTCATTCTACACCTTAAAGACCTTCGTTCATCTTCAGGACACAAAATTAGGATATTTCTGTTGAAATCTGAGAGATTTCTGTCCCTCAATGAAAGGGATCGGAAAGAGACTGCAAAACTAATCCATAGGAATCGAGTGATTTAGTCCAAATATACTGAAGAGACACTTTTTAATAAGACTAAATATATAATTTAGTCTTTTACTCTCATGTAAACATTGATCAGCGAATATAAGCAGGAGCTCAACCCAACCTGAATGACACACAAGAACAAACCTCTTGAGGAAGCTCAAACATGCTGTGGAACCAGTGAGGTTCATTCTGGTGTTACGCATCACTTTTGAGCTTCACAAAAACCAATGAGGTTCATTCTGGTGTTACGCATCACTTTTGAGCTTCACAAAAACCAATGAGGTTCATTCTGGTGTTACGCATCATGTTTGAGCTTCCTCAAGAACCAATGAGGTTCATTCTGGTGTTACGCATCATGTTTGAGCTTCCTCAGGAACCAATGAGGTTCATTCTGGTGTTACGCATCATGTTTGAGCTCCAGCAAGAACCAATGAGGTTCATTCTGGTGTTACGCATCATGTTTGAGTTCCAGCAAGAACCAATGAGGTTCATTCTGGTGTTACGCATCACGTTTGAGCTTCACAAGAACCGATGAGGTTCATTCTGGTGTTACGCATCACGTTTGAGCTCCAGCAAGAACCAATGAGGTTCATTCTAGTGTTACGTATCACGTTTGAGCTCCAGCAAGAACCAATGAGGTTCATTCTGGTGTTACGTATCACGTTTGAGCTCCAGCAAGAACCAATGAGGTTCATTCTAATGTTACGCATCACGTTTGAGCTTCACAAGAACCAATGAGGTTCATTCTGGTGTTACGCATCACGTTTGAGCTTCACAAGAACCGATGAGGTTCATTCTGGTGTTACGCATCACGTTTGAGCTTCACAAGAACCAATGAGGTTCATTCTGGTGTTACGCATCACGTTTGAGCTCCAGCAAGAACCAATGAGGTTCATTCTAGTGTTACGCATCACGTTTGAGCTTCACAAGAACCAATGAGGTTCATTCTGGTGTTACGCATCACGTTTGAGCTCCAGCAAGAACCAATGAGGTTCATTCTGGTGTTACGCATCACGTTTGAGCTCCAGCAAGAACCAATGAGGTTCATTCTGGTGTTACGCATCACGTTTGAGCTCCAGCAAGAACCAATGAGGTTCATTCTAGTGTTACGCATCACGTTTGAGCTTCACAAGAACCAATGAGGTTCATTCTGGTGTTACGCATCACGTTTGAGCTCCAGCAAGAACCAATGAGGTTCATTCTGGTGTTACGCATCACGTTTGAGCTCCAGCAAGAACCAATGAGGTTCATTCTGGTGTTACGCATCACGTTTGAGCTCCAGCAAGAACCAATGAGGTTCATTCTAGTGTTACGCATCACGTTTGAGCTTCACAAGAACCAATGAGGTTCATTCAGGTGTTACGCATCACGTTTGAGCTCCAGCAAGAACCAATGAGGTTCATTCTGGTGTTACGCATCACGTTTGAGCTCCAGCAAGAACCAATGAGGTTCATTCTGGTGTTACGCATCACGTTTGAGCTCCAGCAAGAACCAATGAGGTTCATTCTGGTGTTATGCATCACATTTGAGCTCCAGCAAGAACCAATGAGGTTCATTCTGGTGTTACGCATCACGTTTGAGCTTCACAAGAACCAATGAGGTTCATTCTGGTGTTATGCATCACGTTTGAGCTTCACAAGAACCAATGAGGTTCATTCTGGTGTTACGCATCACATTTGAGCTTCACAAGAACCGATGAGGTTCATTCTGGTGTTACGCATCACGTTTGAGCTTCACAAGAACCAATGAGGTTCATTCTGGTGTTACGCATCACGTTTGAGCTCCAGTAAGAACAAATGAGGTTCATTCTAGTGTTACGCATCACGTTTGAGCTTCACAAGAACCAATGAGGTTCATTCTGGTGTTACGCATCACGTTTGAGCTCCAGCAAGAACCAATGAGGTTCATTCTGGTGTTACGCATCACGTTTGAGCTCCAGCAAGAACCAATGAGGTTCATTCTGGTGTTGCGCATCACATTTGAGCTCCAGCAAGAACCAATGAGGTTCATTCTAGTGTTACGCATCACGTTTGAGCTTCACAAGAACCAATGAGGTTCATTCTAGTGTTACGCATCACGTTTGAACTTCACAAGAACCAATGAGGTTCAATCTGGTGTTACGCATCACGTTTGAGCTCCAGCAAGAACCAATGAGGTTCATTCTAGTGTTACGCATCACATTTGAGCTTCACAAGAACCAATGAGGTTCATTCTGGTGTTACGCATCACGTTTTGAGCTTCACAAGAACCAATGAGGTTCAATCTGGTGTTACGCATCACGTTTGAGCTCCAGTAAGAACCAAAGAGGTTCATTCTAGTGTTACGCATCACGTTTGAGCTTCACAAGAACCAATGAGGTTCATTCTGGTGTTACGCATCACGTTTGAGCTCCAGCAAGAACCAATGAGGTTCATTCTGGTGTTACGCATCACGTTTGAGCTCCAGCAAGAACCAATGAGGTTCATTCTGGTGTTACGCATCACATTTGAGCTCTAGCAAGAACCAATGAGGTTCATTCTAGTGTTACGCATCACTTTTGAGCTTCACAAGAACCAATGAGGTTCATTCTGGTGTTACGCATCACGTTTGAGCTTCACAAGAACCAATGAGGTTCAATCTGGTGTTATGCATCACGTTTGAGCTCCAGCAAGAACCAATGAGGTTCATTCTAGTGTTACGCATCACGTTTGAGCTTCACAAGAACCAATGAGGTTCATTCTAGTGTTACGCATCACGTTTGAGCTCCAGCAAGAATCAATGAGGTTCAATCTGGTGTTACGCATCACGTTTGAGCTCCAGCAAGAACCAATGAGGTTCATTCTAGTGTTACGCATCGCGTTTGAGCTTCACAAGAACCAATGAGGTTCATTCTAGTGTTACGCATCACGTTTGAGCTTCACAAGAACCAATGAGGTTCATTCTAGTGTTACGCATCACGTTTGAGCTCCAGCAAGAACCAATGAGGTTCATTCTGGTGTTACGCATCACGTTTGAGCTTCACAAGAACCAATGAGGTTCATTCTAGTGTTACGCATCACGTTTGAGCTCCAGCAAGAACCAATGAGGTTCATTCTGGTGTTACGCATCACGTTTGAGCTTCACAAGAACCAATGAGGTTCATTCTAGTGTTACGCATCACGTTTGAGCTTCACAAGAGGTTTGTTCTCCGTCGTCAAGCACGTTAACCTGAGCTTCTGCTTATATTCGCTGATCAATGTTTATATGTGAGTAAAAGCCTAAATTCAATCTGTATAAATCGATCGAAACTCTTCAGAAAATTTGGACTAAACCGCTCAATTCATATGGATTAATTTTACGATCTCTTTACGAACTTTTTTAGCATCAAGTTGTAGTTTCAAAGGCTCAGAAATCTCTCAGATTTCTTCAAATAGATCTTCTTTTGTGTTCCGAAGATGAACAAAAAATGACATGAGGGTGAGGAATTAATGACAGAATTTTTAATTTTGGGGGAACCTTTAAAGTGCTGTGAATAATCAACTAGGTAAGATGAGATCAGTTAGTTGATGTTTTTCCCCCCTTCACCTGTAATATCTCCTCTTTTAAAAACATTTTGTTTCCCAGCTAATTAAACCTGTGAATGTGACTCCTGCTGGTCATTCCGATCGGAGCTTGTGATTTTCTCAGGTTTTGTCCAGTTTTGCATCAGACAGTCAGCGAGCGGACCGCGGGCGTGTGCCGTCTGAGACTAGTCCACGGGTGACCACATGTTGTTCACTGGACATTAAACTAGTAATCACTCCGGCTAGCTATCAGAACCCTGGCGGTGCGGGAGGGCGTGGCTGGTCGCTGAGGGATTATGGGTAAGGCCATGTTTGGTGGTGAGATGTTAAAATAGCCTGTTTCAGTGTGGCTGCTCGCTGGACTCTTGGGCACGTTGGCAACACTCGTTTAACCGACCGCTGTCCTGCAGAAGTGCTTTTATCTGAGCCGCACAATGAAAGATTGGGTCAGAGATGGGAGACCTGTGCGGCACGTGTGTGTGTGTGTCTAGACTCTAGAGGGAAATTGCATGTTCATAATCCACATCTCTCTCATAATTGAAGTTTTCTGAGCATGTTCCAGTCTGCTACTATCAAAGAAATTAAAAATACCTTCCGTGCAATGTATGTTCTGAATACCGCGCTGAAAATTTCAAGGGATAGTCTGCCCCAAAATTTTAATTCTATCATTATTTACTCATGGAATAAGATGTTTTGAAGATCCATGGGAACCGAACATCGTCGGAGCCTGTTGACTTCCATGGTTTGGACAATAAAATTAAGAAATTCATACAGGTTTTAAATGACAAAATATTGTCGGTAACCTATTCCTTTAAGAAATATTATACACATCACTGTATACATATAATTTAAACAACCATTGGGTACATTGGGTGTATATATTTTCTTACCTTAAAAGATGATATTTTATATATATAGATAGATATAGATATATATATATGTATAAATGTATGTATGTATATGTATATATAAATATATATGTGTGTATATATGTATGTGTGTGTATGTATGTATATATGTGTGTATATGTTTGTATATATGTGTGTGTGTGTATGTGTATATATATGTATATGTATATATAAATATATATGTGTGTATATATGTATGTGTGTGTAATATATATGTGTGTGTGTATGTGTATATGTATATATATGTATATATATGTAAATGAGTATATATATATGTATATATACGTGTGTGTGTGTATATATGTATATATGTATGTATATATATGCATATATAAATATATATGTGTGTATATATGTATGTGTGTATATATGTATATGTATGTATGTGTATATGGATATATGTATGTATATATATGTAAATGTGTATATATATGTGTGTGTATATATGTATGTGTATATATACATGTGTGTATATATATGTTTGTGTGTGTGTGTATGTGTATATATATATATATATATATATATATATATATATATATATATATATAATATATATATATATATATATATGCATTATAATATGTATTTTATATGCATATTTAAACATTTCAGATTGCCCCATTCATCTGGGCTGCCTAAGATTTTTATATTTTAAAGGCGCTATTAAGTCAAAATTGTTTTGTGAAAATTTGTCTGATAGCATTGAAGCTATAATCCTATTGCAAGTGTACTGGAAGGCTGAGATAAATACATTTAAAACGTAGTCATTGGCTTTCAGGAAAACGGACCCAAAAATATCCACGACTGAACTTTTACAATGAAATGAGCAGATATTTTTTGTCGTCAGAAAATATGAGAATAAATTCCTCTTTGAACTACAAAAAAAAATCATTGACTTGAAGACAAAATACGGGGGGAAAAAAAAAACATTATTCAAGATATCATCTTTTGTGTTTCGCATATGAGTTTGGAACTAAGTTTGGACAAAATGTTCACTTAGGTGGAATATCCCTAATAGCAAGTAGCACGTTGTGGTTTTACCAGGTCATGTCTTGAACTAAAGCTTAAAGGAAGTGCGTCAACACAGGATGAAAATTGCATCCGTCACACCATTTCATGGGCTATTTTGAAATCGAGGTTCCTCAAAACGGTAAGAGGTTTTTCTGCTGAACCCAAGAACTATTGAAGAACCTCTATATTTAAGAGTGACAGATTGTTGTTGTCTGAAGCTCAAACAGGTGACAGACCATCACCCTCTGTGATTTTCCGATGAGAAGGAACGTTAGAGGAGGTCTGAAAATGCACATCTGATCTCTGTGTCATGGTTGTGTGTGTTTTTACCTTATGTAATGCATGAATCAGAAGTGTGAGCAGGCCGCTGAAGTTTGGGTGGTTGCTATGATTTGCCCCTCTCCTGGGCGGATGGAGGGGAGTGGTGATCACTCACTCACTCACTCAGAGTCTGTTCAAATCTCTCTTCTGCATCTTTAAAAGCTGCCCACACACACATTTACTTAGCTTTCGAACAAGACAACCACAGACCCCTGTTTTTTATATAAACTAATTATAATAACTATAGACCAGGGCTGCGGGATTTAGGGGGGAAATCTAATTGCTTCATTTTCAATAAAAGGACACCTTCCCCGACATCCTATGTTGTCTGTGAAAGCCTCTAGACTGATTTTTATTTGAGGGACTCAGTGTTTTTGCCTGGGAGAAAAAAAAGGATGTGTCATTTACACACGCTCCCAAGAGCCTCTCTTCCTGTTCAGTGACACATGAAACGAATGCTTACAATGTTCGGGATAACGCTGAAAGAGCTAATCTATACTCTAGTCAATTTTTCATGCAAAGAAAAGGGATTCATTCAACTTATAGTGAGAATTTTTAGTTCAGACTTTTATTCCATAGATTCAGACTTTCGTTCCATATATTCAGACTTTCATTCCATAGATTCAAACTTTCATTCCATAGATTCAAACTTTCGTTCCATAGATTCAAACTTTCATTCCATATATTCAGACTTTCATTCCATATATTCAGACTTTCATTCCATAGATTCAGACTTTCGTTCCATAGATTCAGACTTTCATTCCATTGATTCAGACTTTCGTTCCATATATTCAGACTTTCATTCCATAGATTCAGACTTTCGTTCCATATATTCAGACTTTCGTTCCATAGATTCAGACTTTCGTTCCATAGATTCAGACTTTCATTCCATTGATTCAGACTTTCGTTCCATAGATTCAGACTTTCATTCCATAAATTCAGACTTTCATTCCATATATTCAGACTTTCATTCCATAGATTCAGACTTTCGTTCCATAGATTCAAACTTTCGTTCCATAGATTCAAGCTTTCATTCCATATATTCAGACTTTCATTCCATATATTCAGACTTTCATTCCACAGATTCAAACTTTCGTTCCATAGATTCAAACTTTCGTTCCATAGATTCAAGCTTTCATTCCATAGATTCAGACTTTCGTTCCATATATTCAGACTTTCATTCCATAGATTCAGACTTTCGTTCCATAGATTCAGACTTTCGTTCCATTGATTCAGACTTTCATTCCATAGATTCAGACTTTCGTTCCATAGATTCAGACTTTCGTTCCATATATTCAGACTTTCATTCCCATAGATTCAGACTTTCGTTCCATAGATTCAGACTTTCGTTCCATAGATTCAGACTTTCGTTCCATAGATTCAAGCTTTCATTCCATAGATTCAGACTTTCGTTCCATATATTCAGACTTTCATTCCATAGATTCAAACTTTCGTTCCATAGATTCAAGCTTTCATTCCATATATTCAGACTTTAATTCCATAGATTCAGACTTTAATTCCATAGATTCAGACTTTCGTTCCATAGATTCAAACTTTCGTTCCATAGATTCAAACTTTCGTTCCATAGATTCAAACTTTCGTTCCATAGATTCAAGCTTTCATTCCATAGATTCAGACTTTCGTTCCATATATTCAGACTTTCGTTCCATAGATTCAAGCTTTCATTCCATAGATTCAGACTTTCGTTCCATATATTCAGACTTTCATTCCATAGATTCAGACTTTCGTTCCATAGATTCAGACTTTCGTTCCATATATTCAGACTTTCGTTCCATAGATTCAAGCTTTCATTCCATAGATTCAGACTTTCGTTCCATATATTCAGACTTTCATTCCATAGATTCAGACTTTCATTCCATAGATTCAGACTTTCGTTCCATTGATTCAGACTTTCATTCCATAGATTCAGACTTTCGTTCCATAGATTCAAACTTTCGTTCCATAGATTCAAGCTTTCATTCCATATATTCAGACTTTCATTCCATAGATTCAGACTTTCATTCCATAGATTCAGACTTTCATTCCATAGATTCAGACTTTCGTTCCATAGATTCAGACTTTCGTTCCATAGATTCAAATCAGACTTTCGTTCCATTGATTCAAACTTTCGTTCCATTGGTTCAAACTTTCATTCCATAGATTCAAATTTTCGTTCCATATATTCAGACTTTCGTTCCATAGATTCAAACTTTCATTCCATAGATTCAAATTTTCGTTCCATATATTCAGACTTTTGTTCCATAGATTCAGACTTTCGTTCCATAGATTCAAACTTTCATTCCATTGATTCAAACTTTCATTCCATAGATTCAAATTTTCGTTCCATATATTCAGACTTTCGTTCCATAGATTCAATATATTGAATTATATCATTATATATATATATATATATATATATATATATATATATATATATATATATAGGCCTATATCATTCATTCCATATACTCAAACTTTATATATTATAAATACAATAATTTCCTGAATGGCATGCCATATTATATATATTTATATTATATATTATCCACAGGTTATTGATTGGATGTTGAGATGTGAGTGTTGTGCACAAAACTGGAGGCAAATGAACGTGAGCTTGAAGAGGTGAACTAAACGAAGTCCAAGTCAACATACAACACTAGAAGACTTGATGATAAATTATGAAGTCAAAACTTTATGTAACAATGAAACCTACGCACAGGTCAAGTAAGATTTATCTTTATGCTTTTAGAAAATACGTGAATTTTCTTTAAATGTTGCTTTTTTGTCGACAAAAGCTGGTTTAGTGGCTCTCATTGCATTCCCAAGTGCGCGTTATTACTGTGAACTGAGCCACTCCAAGACATTCATTCATTCATTCAGAAAGCTCCCTAAAACATCTTTGTGTTATTGTACGTATTGCACATCTGTCTGTCTGAATGGCAGAGGAAGTTAATTGTAAAACAAATGATTTTGTTTGATAATAACACACACACCCACATGAAGACACACGCTGTAAGCGCCTTGTAAGTGATCAGACGTGATAGATGCGAATCTCCCGAGGGAAGAAACAAGTAGTGAAGTGAAGCCAGCTGCCAGCGTGTATCACACACACACACACACACACACACGCTTAATTACAGGAGCGCAGCGAGCAAATTTAGCCAGGATGCTAACCAGAGAGGAGGAGGCAGAGGCAGTCGGGCCTGGACGGGCTCGGAGCAGGACGGAACCGCAGAGGCGACGGGGGAGGCTATTTCAGTCGGTTTCACTCTCATTATTTATCTTAGTTCGAGTCCCCGCGCTCAGGCGAAACCTACAATTCAGCCCTGCAGATGGGCTACTCCATCAGACCCTCCCACAACACGCCAACCCACGGGCACAATTCACCTAAATATACAACACACACAACTGGACCCTCCCACACCAGCCGTCCCACAGCCAGATCTGAGTAACGCTCGCTCTCTACGGGCCTGCGATACACTCCGTCTATCTGTCCGTCTGTCCGTGACGGTGCTGGTCGAGCAGCATTGGTGGTTTTTAGGAGATCCTGTAAGAGAGCTTCATCACACATTTACATTTAGTCATTTAGCAGACGCTTTTATCCAAAGCGACTTACAAGTGAGGAAAACAAACAAGCGATTCTTCATGAATTGGCAAATAACACAGGAAGTGCTCACAATACAAGTTTCATACATTGCTCACTACCATAAGCTGGAGTAGGAAGGGAAAAGGGAAGGATAGGTTTCTTTTTTTTCTTTTTTTCACACATTCGTCCATTTTCACAAGCAATTTTCAAAACTCTTAGTACTTAAATCACAACAGATGTTTTTTTTGAAGCATGTCAGCATATTTTCAAATGTGATAGTATAATACACAAAATCACAAAGTATCCTTTTCACTACATAAAACAATGTTTCATTCGCAGGAACTGCCGTTTCATAACTTCATCACGCCTTTTGATGACACTTTGAATGAATGCTATTGCAAACATTATGGATTTTTATGTAATGTAAGTGTGTTTTGTAGTTGTGTAATTATTTTGCAGCAG
This sequence comes from Opsariichthys bidens, assembly GCA_037194245.1. NCBI lineage: Eukaryota > Metazoa > Chordata > Actinopteri > Cypriniformes > Xenocyprididae > Opsariichthys > Opsariichthys bidens. Next base: position 18,775,640 of record CM074294.1, on the reverse strand, counting down.
CAAGGGTGATTGATTTGGTGATTAAACCGAATGTTCATCATCACAGTGATCTTGTGTTTTCAAACGTTGATTATGTGGAATGAAAATATCTACAACTAGAATGAAAGCATGAGATTCGAAAGAGTGACTCGCTGTTACACGTGAGATCAGCTGGACTTGTGAAAATAGTACGATAAAAAGCGAATACGTTTTTTTTATTAACATTAAATCAAATTTAATATATAATGTTATATAAATATTACATATGGAATATTTGTTGGTACTCCTAGAAAGCAGTGAAAATTGCTGACGTTTTCATGACGTCTGTTAATCATTACATGTATTTTAATATTTACATTCAATATTTACATTTGACTTTTTAATATTAATATTTATGTAATGTAATCCTATATATTATATGAAATATTTAATGTTTATTGTTTGTCCTACATGAGTTTTCATTACATTTCTTTACCTTTAATATGTATTTAAATTATATAATATATTTAATATTATTTCATGTTTCATATATTATTATAGTATATTTAATGTTTCTCTTAGAAAGCAGTGAAATTACTGATAGAAACTGAAGAGTCTATTTTCCACAGCTTTAATGTTTATATTTAATATTTATTTTGGATTAAGCGGTATATTTATGTAATATAATAGTGTGTGTGTGTGTATATATATATATATATATATATATATATATATATATTGTTATACAATAATGTATTTAATAATTATTGTTTCTTCTACAAAACAGTGAAATGACTGAGATAATTTATCATTAAATATATTTTAAAATTTATATTAAACTATATTTTATAATGTTTAATACGAATATCTATGTAATAAAATGTATTAAAATATATTTAATAATTATTGTTTCTTCTACAAAACAGTGAAATGACTGAGATAATTTATCATTAAATATATTTTAATATTTATATTAAACTATATTTTATAATTAATACGAATATCTATGTAATAAAATGTATTAATTTATTTAATAATTATTGTTTATTCTACAAAACAGTGAAATGATTGAGATAATTTATCATTAAATATATTTTAAAATTTATATTAAACTATATTTTATAATGTTTAAAACGAATATCTATGTAATAAAATGTATTAAAATATATTTAATAATTATTGTTTCTCTTCAAAAGCAGTCAAATGAATGAAAGAAAATAAAGATGGTTGCGGAAGTTATCAAAAAAAAAAAAAAATATATATATATATATATATATTCTTATTCCATATGTTTCTCCTTAGATCGAGACACAAAAGTCTGAGGTATCAAAATGAACGTTATCGAGTACATAAAAACATTAAATGGATGTTAGAATGTAATTTTGCCCGATTTCAATTTGCTTTTACTGGAGTGTCATTTAAAAAAAAGTCTGTTTTTGCGCAGTGACGGTCGTCACACAAGGAAGCCGGTCTGGGGTTACCTTTGGCTTCATCTGTTGATACATTGGCGAGATGAAGTGTTTTCACACTTGTGCTGAGATTTTCAGCGAGCTGTGGGTTTTCTGATGTTGCTTATAGAGCTGTAATGGAACATTAGTGAGTTTTAGCTGACGGCTGTTTGACCAGCACCGCGTCCACCCACTGTGTGCTCCGTACAGATGCCCTCACATCTCGCTCTTTCATTTTATTTTTGCTCTTAGCATTTATATATTTATTTGAAATGAATTGACTCTCATTATCTCCCTCTAACTGCATCATTTGCATACATCTCTCTGTTAAAACATACAAAAAAATGTATGCGTCGCAGCGAGGAGAGATTGTGGAGGAAGTTTCTCTGATTATCTTGTGGAGGTGAGAGATGATGGTCTTCCGTCAGTAATGAGCGGATAATGCGCACACGCTACTGTACAGACCTATAAACTATAGCTGTAATTAACACATGCACATTCAATATAGATCTCCTCACGCGCCGAGACTGACCTCGCATGCCCTTAAGAGAAGAAAATACATTTTATATAATATATACTGTACAAATATATGAAATCGATGATGTGAATTTTGCAGTCTTTTTTTTAAGTCATTATTATTAGGATTATTAATATAATTATTCAAGACTGTTTTTATTACATCTAGCATTCATTTAAACATGAACATTTTAAGCAATCAGACAGGAATAATAATAACATCTCAGTTGTTTCTGTGTTTCTGTGAATGCACTCCCTTCGATGAGAAGCAACCCCACACATGAATGGTCTCAGGATGCTTTACTGTTGGCATGACACAGGACTGATGGTAGGTCACCTTTTCTTCTCCTGACAAGCCTTTTTCCAGATGCCCCAAACCATCGGAAAGGGGCTTCATCGGAGAATATGACTTTGCCCCAGTCCTCAGCAGTCCATTCACGATACTTTCTGCAGAAGATCAATCTGTCCCTGATGTTTTTTTTGGAGAGAAGTGGCTTCTTTGCTGCCCTTCTTGACACCAGGCCATCTTCCAAAAGTGTGTGCAGATGCGCTCACACCTGCCTGCTGCCATTCCTGAGCAAGCTCTGCACTGGTGGCACTCCGATCCCGCGGCTGAATCCTCTTTAGGAGACGATCCTGGCACTTGCTGGACTTTCTTGGACGCCCTGAAGCCTTCTTTACAAGAATTGAACCTCTTTCCTTGAAGTTGCTGATGATCCTATAAATTGTTGATTTAGGTGCAATCTTAGTAGCCACAGTATCCTTGCCTGTGAAGTCATTTTTATGCAACGCAATGATGGCTGCACGCGTTTCTTTGCAGGTCACCATGGTAAACAATGGAAGAACAATGATTTCAAGCATCACCCTCCTTTTAACATGTCAAGTCTGCCATTCTAACCCAATCAGCCTGACATGATGATCTCCAGCCTTGTGCTCGTCAACATTCTCACCTGAGTTAACAGGACGATTACTGAAATGATCTCGGCAGGTCCTTTAATGACAGCAATGAAATGCTGTGGAAAGGTTTTTTTTTGGGATTAAGTTCATTTTCATGGCAAAGGAGGAATTCATCTGATCTCTCTTCATAACATTCTGGAGTATATGCAAATTGCTATTATAAAAACTTAAGCAGCAACTTTTCCAATTTCCAATATTTATGTAATTCTCAAAACTTTTGGCCACGACTGTAGTATGAATGGACGTATTACATCGGCCATGTTGTTACTGTCACATGTTGTGTCGCTTCACTGCCAGTCTAAAAAAATCTCTCCCGTGGCCTCATGGGATAGTGAAGTGTCCATCAAATCCACATCGTAGGCAGTGAATTCAGACATACTTCTTTTGTCCCATCCCTAAATAAGTATAGTTTGTTCATTTTAAGTTAAGCTCAAGTGTATTTGTAAGTGTTCTTTATGCTAACATCAATAGTATAGTTGTAAGTGTACTATTTCAATACTACTTGACCACTTTCTAGTGTATAAAAGTATATTTTAAGTGTAACTTTGAGTATACAGCTAGTTTACGACTCCATTTTTCATCTGTACTGCAACTACACTTCAAGTGAACTTATAAGGAAACTGATAGTTAACTAGTTGTAGTCCATTTTTAGTTAGTGAAAGTTTGTTTAGTAGTTTTATGCTGCAAGTATACATGTAGATTTTCTTATATTTCTACTATTTTCCTGTTGAGATGTTTGAAGATTTGAATTAAATTCATATGTACACCACCATATTAGTTTTCTTTAATCAATATTTTCAAACAATGTAAGTTTATAAGACGGCGTGTAAAAGTATTTAAAGAGTAAACACAACGACAAGCCAAGTACACTTAGAAGACTTAATTATGCTTTACGTATGAAGCGATTAAGTGTAGGTTGTTTTATTTCTGCCTCTGAGACGAAATTTCTAACGACTGATCGGAGAAACAGAAATAAAACATATTAGGTACAATTGCATCTAATTCAATGAGGCAATCTGCGTATTAATGATTCGTTGGACATTTTGTTCATGAATAAGAGCCATTGTGTTTAGAATCGGTGTATTTTTTTTCAATTCGGAGAAGCGTAATCCTTGGCATGATTGCGAGATGTCTACGGCCTCCCTGTAGGCGACGGCAGCTCATCATAACTCTCGTGGACTGGCGTGTGTGTTGTCACCGGTCCCAGTAAGTGATGAAGAGAGAGGTGTGTTTAGTGAGTCCTGCTGTGGTGACAGTCTCTAATCAGCTCGGGTTTGAGGGCATGTCTGCTCTGCCCAAAGGCAAAGTCTATGCTCTGGGACCACCAATATTATTTCATTTCTCTTTCTGTCTCTCTCTCCGTCTCTGTCTGTGTTGTTTCTGAGCAAATAATGACCAATGACACGACCAACAACCTGCGGTCACCGAGGAACGCGCACGCCGTGAACCAATATGAAACTCCACTCATCACGAAACTAGTGCTGGTTTCTCCTGTACTCTTAAAAAATCCGAGTTCGTAAACTTAAGCGTACTTTTGATGGAAGTGTTGTTCTTTTATAGTTATTGACCTGCTGTATGGCGTCTGTTTATTGGTTTCTGGGTTCTTTAAAGCGCCAGTAGAGGTTTCAGGGGTTTATGTGGTTAGTATGGGTCAGTTTACTCGTCTTCGGAACACAAATGAAGATATTTTTAATGAAAACGGAGCGGAGTCCATTCACCCAAAACTCGGACGCATCAACACGCTCATAAAGAGATTGTAAAATAAATCCATAAATGTGACCCTAGAGCACAAAACCAGTCAAAAGTCTCACGGGTAGAAATTATCCATTTTTCTTTTATGCCAAAAATCATTAGGATATTAAGGAACGATCATGTTCCAAGAAGATACTTTGTTAATTTCCTATCGTAAATATATCAAAAATGTTTTTTGGGAGTGGATATGCATTGCTAAGCACTTCATTTGGACAACTTTAAAGGCGATTTTCTCAATATATATATATAGTCTTTTTGTGCACCATCAGATTCCAGATTTTCAAATAGTTGAATAAATATTGTCCGATCCTAACAAACCAGACATCAATGGAAATCTTATTTATTAATTTAAAAGAATTGACCTTGGTTTTGTGGTCCAGGGTCACATCACTATATATGTCGAATTTAGGCTTTTACTCACTTATGAACATAAATAGAAGCTCAACCGTTCTTGCTTGACACTTGAGAACAAACCTCACTGGTTCAAGTTTTCTGCATAACACGAGAATGAACCTCATTGGTTCTCATGCTTGAGCTTTCTCAATGCTGTAAACACTTCACTGATTCAGAAGAAATGGATTTAGAACCTTTAAAAGGACAGTTCATCCTAAAATTAATATTGTCTCAATTGACCCTTCGCAAAGACCCGCCTCCTTTAGTTACTATTGCTATGCCCGACAAGTCATGCGCTCTCATGCCACACATCATGTTCTCACGAAGTGAAAAATACATCACGGAGCAAAGAAGACACTGACAACGTATGAAACAGTTTCATTTTTAAAATATAGTAATTTTTTAAAGAAGTTTAATCAATAAATAGCGTCTAGTGTGTGTTTAATGTGTCGCTGTAGCTCCTCGATCATCTCTTCATACTAGTTCATTTATAGCATCAAATAAACATGAATGATCATCAGAAGGTTCAAGTTCAAGTTCACCAACGTTAATCTACTAACTCCCCTGACCGCTTTGACGGACAAAAAGGCGGATTCGGGGTTATGATTGGTCAGATCGCCTGTCAATCAAACTGCTGGTGTTGGGTCAATTTACCCCCTCTCATGTCTTTCCAAACCTGACTTACTTTCTTCTGCAGAACACAAAATATGTTTTGAAGAACAAACGTTGGGGTCCAAACAACAATGAAGCCCATTGACTTTGGACAAAAACACTGACTCATTTAAAAAAAAAAAACAGCAAAAAAACATCTTTTGTCTTCCACAGAAAAAAAAACCCATGCAGATTTGATTTGTAATATATGAAAGTGACAGAATTTTCGTTTTTAGGTGAACTGTCCCTTTAAAAGGTTCCATATTGAGCTATTTATGTGTCCAGTTTAAAGTTTCGGACACACTTTAGTTTACAGTGTCATTGTTACATATGTTACAAATATTTACTATAGACATAACTAGAAATTATGCACAATTACATGCAATTAACCCTAAACTGAGGACATGTAGTTAATTGTCATTACTAAGTACTTAAATGTGTAATTACACTGTCATGCTGACACCTTAAAATAAAGTGTAACTAAAGTTTCTTTGTATCTGGGTCAAAATATTTCTAAACATTTGATACAGAAGTAATATAGTGTTCACTGACAAATAGAGTTCTACATAAAACCATTATTTTCTCATTTGAAGTTCTAGACGTTTTTTTTGATTTTAAAAACCATTTTCCATTCTAAACTTCCAATTTTAAGAATGTTTTCCAACTGATCATTAAGTTTAACATCTCAAGCTTTCACAGTTTGCGAAGTGACAGTATTTCAAATCAAAAAGTGACACATTTTGCACGGCGTTTGAGATGAAAGGCATGTCGGTTGACGTCCGAGCGACAGTGACGGTAAAAACACAACCCTGCGCGAACCTCAACGCTGTCATTAAAGAGACCCGCGGGGGGACGGGAAGTCACATCTAAGCCTTCATCACCGGCCGTTTGGCACAGACATCACTGTCGGCACGGTAACCAGGTCAGATTGTATCTGTGAAAGGAACATGGGACGGTTCTTCAGACATGGCCCAAGCCTGAAGATGATAGTATCAGATTGCTTAACCGCAGTCAGGAAGGAGAAACTGACAAAATACCACGATTGAGACAACTTTTTTTTTTTCAAATATCTCAATCCAAGATATATATATATATATATATATAAAAGGATATACTTGTTAACTGCAATATAAAAAGTGTGAGTGGTGTTATGCAAGCGGTTGTGCCTGAAGTACATTTTGGGATGTTGAGTAACAAACTCATTTGAGAACCCTTTAGGACGTTAAGGTAATCTAAAGAGGTCATCACCCCCTCCGCTCTTCTTGTGTCAGGTCTGGAGGGAGTTTTAGGGGCAGAACCGTGAACCATGAACTCTGAAAGCCGTTCGGTTGACCACGATCAAAGACTAAACATATAAACTGAAAGCGCGAAGCCTCTTTCAGGACCTTACCGTGGGAAATTCCAGCATGAAATAGTGCACTGTTAGAATATTTCTCTCGTGTGAGTAAATAATGCAGTTCTTCTCACGACCCACGTCTCACAACAGGAAACACTTGCCGTTCATTCATTTTCAGCTGACGTTTTTTTCTTAATGCACAATAAGAGTAGATCAAATACAAACTAAAAACATGACAATAAGATATTTTTCGAGACAAACGAATAAATCTTGAGTTTGTGTGGATGAAAGCAGCATAGTATTATATAACATTATGATGGACCGACTCTTAAAAATGAAGGTTCTAAAGTGGCATTGATGGTTCCATGACGAAACATCAACACCCATTGAATCTTTCCATCCCACCAAAGGTTCTTCAGGTTATTAAAAAGTTCTTTAACAATGGTTCTTTGAAGAACTGTTTACTGAAATGTTCTTTTGGGGAACTAAAATGGCATCGCTTCAGAAGATCCCCTCTTGGAACCGTCATTTTTTTTTGAGCGTGCCATACTGAATCCCAAAGCGCACTTGACTTTTTACGTGTGCGCAAGGGTCAATTTACAGATGACTGCCAGATTTTTTGTAACCGCTCGTATTTATACATGCATCATGCGCATTTAATTTGTTTTGTTGCATAAATTGGTTTATCCACAAAGTTGAAGAAAAACTGCATAAACAGAACAGACCGGAACACGTGCGAGCTACAGCGATGATGGAGGCCTACATGGATAAGAGATCGGGCGAAGAGGTTAAAAAGTGGGTTGCAAGTCGATGCGAGAAGTTCCTCAAAACTGAGCATGCATCAAAGTACACTTTGCAAGGCTCTACTTTCGATCTAGAGCTTAAAGCGTTAGTTCACCCAAAAATTTGGTCATTAATTACTCACCATCATGTGGTTCCACACCCGTATCACCCATGTGTAATACTTTTTGTGCGACTTTTGAACAATATCTAGTGATGGACGATTTCAGAACACTGCTTCATGAAGCTTCACGAATCTTTTGTTTCGAATCAGTGGTTCGGAGCGTCAAAGTCACGTGATTTCAGTAAACGAGGCTTCGTTACGTCATAAGTGATTTGAAGTGTTTTGAAATCGTCCATCATTAGATGTCGTTGAAAAGTCGTTATTATTATTATTGAACCACTATTAATGTTGAACCACTGAAAGTGTAAATTATCAATAGAGACTCACTGAACCATCGGATCTCATCAAAAATATCTTCATTTGTGTTCTGAAGATGAACGAAGGTCTTCCGGGTGTAGAACCACATGAGGGTGAAGAATTTTCATTTTGGGTGAACTAACCCTTTAATACAAAACACCATTATGGTAACACACGACACTAAAACAATGCCATAAACATTCATTTAACAACAGATGTAACATAAAACCTTAATGTACATTACAGTTAAGAGAAAAAAAAGAAGAAGAAGACACAATTATTTTATTAACCATAAACTTGAAGTGTCTCACAGTGAGTTCTGGTAACGTCAAGTTAATTTTTTCCACTGTAAATTATCAGAAGACTTGTTGACTTCCTCTTGTAAAAACTGTAGTAAGGGAACTTACCGTTAACCAGTTAACATTTTTTTAACCATAGCTTTTTTATTGTTAAAATTACAATCATATTTTATTTAAAAAGTTTGTTAGTGTCATGTTCTGTTTCTCTTCAAAGACTCTACTTCTCATTTTGAAAGTTATTTCTGTTCCATCGCTTCTGTTTTTCTTCCTGTGTTTAAATGGTTTCCATAGTTAATAATTGTGTTTCCTTGGTTTCTGATTATGTTCACCTGTTTCTTGTTATAGTTTTTGATTATCGCATGTATATATTGTCGTGTGTTTTATTTACGTTGGTCAGTGATGGTCTATGGCAGTGGACCAGCCCAAGGACCGCTTTTTTTACCAATTTTTTTCTGAGGACCACCTAACAGAATCCCACTCTAACACGCCCCCCCCAAAAAACAACAAAATAGGAAGGATAAACTAAATTTAAGTTTGTAATATGCAACTGTTTCAAGTCAAAAACTAATTATTCAAACACAAATGCAGTGATATGATCCATTTTTTCGTTATTAAAGGTCATTTTTTCGTGGACCAATAGGGGGCGATGGCGGATCACACTTTAAGAATTACTAGTCTATGGTCACATTTAGTGTGCTGTATGTAATTTTATTTGACTGGACTAAAGCATAAAATACCATATATTTGCAGATATTTAGGAAACATGCTAAGTTCCCATACTTGTTTCTCAAAGAAATAATGCATTAGTGTTCTGTTGGCGGAATGTCTGTTTTGTTTTGGTCCATGTGATCCCGCCCACTGCCAATTCACCCAATAGCATTTCTTCGCCCCGGGTTGCCAGTTGGGAAAAACAACGTATTGTAGCCACGAAAGCCAGCAAATGAGCTGGGTCAGAGATCGCAGATTCTACCTGAGCTTAAAAGCCTCAGCATCCAACTATGGAGGACAATGACTAGAGGCTCAATAAAACATTAATAAATCAACTTACTGTGTCAATTGCATTCAGACTTGGTGTGAATCTTTAAAATAGCTTCCTGTTCCTGAGCTGTCGTGTTTAGGAGGATCACCTCACACTGGGGGTTTCCTGTGCCTCTTCTTAACCGCTATGGGTTTTTAGGCCTTCTGTGCAGCCACCGCTGCGGCCAGTTTTATTTGAACAGGTTTTAATGTTCAAAGGAGACCACTGTCCTGCGTTTTTGTCTTGAGCTCTGGTTTCTTTGAGAAACAGACTTGTAATTTGTGGTCTCAAATGGAGACCTTTGCAACCAGTTTCCTTTTGCTCATATGCAACATACAAGGCAAAGATAAATATAAATGAAGGCTTTGCCACCTCACTTCTTTGAATCCACATTTCACAAAA
>CM074294.1:18730709-18760709 GCA_037194245.1 Opsariichthys bidens | reverse complement strand
GTTCTCGGGGCATCGAAGGGTAACGACAGCATCCGGATACGCGAGGTCGCCACCCTTCAGTTGCCATGGTGTCTGTGCGGCAACCGAGGTGAAAATTAAAGATGGTGGGAGGCGTCTCGCGCCTCCTTCCCCGCGTCCCAAGAGAGAGGGAGAGGGCGGCAGATGACAGACATCTCAAGGGCCCGGTCACCCGACGAGAAAGACGGGCGATGGAGAGACTCGCTTGCCTGTTTCATCCAGGGTGGAGTGAGACGCCCTCCCTGCCTTTTTTCATCAGGCACATTAGTGAAATCTCACTATTGTTCGGGCTTAATGCTCACTGGCGACGCTCTGGGTGAAGACTTCTGGAAGGGTTGACGCTGCCGCTTTCAGGTCACGTCTTTGACAACACAATGCATTCAGAGAAGAATAGAAAGAAATGAAGATGTAGCGTCAGGGAGGGGTGGAGAACAACAGCGCGTGTTTGTTTGTCATCATTCACTCATTCGTTCATTCAAACACCTTCAGCAGGTGCTTTTCGGAGCTTTGCACTTTCCCATAGGCATTCAAAAATCTGTCAGTGTTCTTCTTTATGGAAAATTCTTTAGTCTAGGACTGGGATTAATTGGCACTCGGAGACACAAGGCCGTATGAAAGTCTGTGTTGACCCAGATTTTACTAGTTGCTTAGTTGATTTTTGATGAGTACAGATGAGAAATGTTTGGGTGAAAAAAAAATTGAACTTTACGTAAAATTTAGTCAACTTGAAATGTGGAGTTGAACCGTTGAAAGGATTTTATTTTTCCCGAAAATGCCTGTTAATGTTATCGTGTTGGGCTAAAGCTTACTGACTTTACTAACACAGGATATGACTTTCCCAAAAAAAAAAAGGAAAAAAAAAGTACTTGTTGCACAGCTGTTAATAATCGCTTATTAAATCACACTAAAAAGTAAGTTAATACAACTTAAATAAATGCACGGTTTCAAGTTCAAATTTCTAAATAATTTTTTAATTAAACCTTTTAAGTTGCAAACAGTTCTTTTGGCATAATAATCATTACATCAACTTAATATTTAAACTCTAATTTCTGAGTTAATTGGCTTCTTTTTAAAAAATTAAGTTGTAGTAACTTAATGAAATTGGCTCGATAACTTCGGAAATTAGGCAGTGGATGTCTAGTTCCCAGCATGCTTTGCATAGGACTGGATAAGGAGAATAAATGTTTAAATTGATTTGTTTTTAGTGAAGGGAAATACCTGTTAGTGTTATGTTTGACATTTAAGAGTTTTTGGGGTTGTGCTGAAGAGTAGATACTTGAAGGTAAACACTACATTGTCTCTATAAACAATGACGCTAATGCCAGCGACGAGTAATATCTTATATCTATTAAATATACATGTTAAAGAAGTTATATTAGCTTGTGCTATAATAGCTGTTGATTTGAACTGAATTAGATAAGATTAATTGGTTTGGTAGTTGTAGGAACTTAATTTTTTTTAATAATCAACTTAAAGATGTGTGTTCATGCGACAAATTACGAAGTTCCTCTAACTCAGTGTAGCTTAATGGTTGAACGTAAATTCACTCAAAGTTGTCATAACTCAAAAAGATTGATGCAAACTGTTGCATTAATTTTTTTGTTGTTGTCGAGCCAACACAACTGAGTGTGGAATATTGGATTCAATCTTCGATCTGAGCTCATGCACCTCAGATTTAAGGCCTATGATCAAACAATAAAACCTGTGCTAAATTAAAGAAAACTAGTTGGAAAAAAGAGTGAAACCAATATTTGATAACACAGCATAATAAGAGCAATTTAAAAGTCAGATCATTTTTGACCCGAAGCACCCAAAAATGAAATTCCAGTCATTAATTCCACACCCTCATGTCGTTCTACACCCGTAAGACCTTCGTTCATCTTCGGAAAACATAAAGATATTTTTGATAAAATCCAAGAGCTTTCTGCCTTCCGATAGACTGCAACATTATTACCACTTTCAAGACCCAGAAAGGTAGTAAAGACATGGTTAAAGTAGTCCATGTGACTACAGAGAGTCAACCTTAATTTTATGAAGCAACATTGGCCGACGCTGGCCACGCGATCCGCACGACGCATACGTCACGGAGCCAACCGATAATGAGCCGCCGTTCGGAAGTAGAATCCGGAAGCGCTGCAAAGTGTCTGCTTCTGAACAAACTAGGAGACTGACATGGAAGAGAAGAAACTGTTGAATAAAGTTGAATCAAGCACAAAAAGTATTCTGGTCGCTTCATAAAATTAAGGTTGGCCCTCTGTCGTCACATGGACTACTTTAACCATGTCTTTACTACCTTTCTGGGCCTTGAAAGTGATAATTGCATTGCAGTCTATGGAGGGGCAGAAAGCGCTTGGATTTCATCAAATATTTGTGTTCCAAAGATGAACGAAGGTCTTATGGGTTTGGGACGACATGAGGGTGAGTAAATAATGACAGAATTTTTATTTTAAGAAATTTTATTTTATTTTTTGACCTGGATATTTGAGTTATCTCAACAAGTTCCAAGTTATTTTAACACTAAAATTTAAGATGTGATCGCTAATTGCAACATTCTTCTTTTTGTTGTTGTTGTTACAGTGTGGGTCTTATAATGGTCTCGGTATAAGTGTGTGTGTGTGTGTGTGTGTGTGTGTTCTTCACTGTGAGTCAGTGCGGTCAGTGTGGTTGTCCGTTCTGAATGGCGTCGCTCAAACACTATAATCTTCCTCATTTTCGTCTCTCATCAAAAAAGCCAAATAACATTTATTGCCAAATGTCTTTTTTCCGCTGCTGTGTTGATAAAACAAATGTGTTTTTAAGTGTTCTTTGTCCAGGTGTCCAGACGGCAGCGGAAGATTTCCTGAATTTATCATATTACCAACAGACACGTCAGATCCGAGTCACACAGAATGTTATGAAGGATTTTGACACATGCGTGTTCACACACACACACACACACACACACACATACACACACACTGGGAGCAACTGCATATTCATAGGGCAGTATGGGGTGAGATTAGTTTTATTGTGAATTAATTTAAAATGTGAATCTCGGATTTGGTGCCTAATCGTCTGAGGTATCACTAAATCAGCATGAAATTTAATGAAGAAAAATCACAGCTGATAATATTTTTATATTTTTAGTCGCCAAGTGTATATATATATATATATATATATATATATATGCATGTCTGCAGTATACGAACATGAGTTATACGGTTCAGTGTGATCTTGGGAGGAGTAGAGAGAGACTGAGTGAGAAAGGTTGAGAGGTTAGAGTCTATATTGAGGGTGGGGAGCGCTGGACAGCCCGCGATGGCTGCGTTTCCATGCAGACGGGCCAGGCGGGTGGTTTCGGAGGAGGATGTGAAGCGGGGAGCTACACCCTTGTGTTCAGCTTTGTTGTGTGACACACACTCAGCCCACCCTAACATTCCAGCTGCTAAATGTGGAGCTCAGTACAATTGCAGGTTAGCAGAGTTACAAATGAGACCAGCGGCTCAGCTGAGGACAGAGAGGCCCGTACAGAACTTTACCATGGTAACCGTGGTCTACAGTTATTGTTACCGGTGTAAAATCATAATAATGATGGCGCTTTCTTTACACAGTAACACTTCAGAATCGTTTTATGCTCAAATGGTTCTTTGTGTCGGAGTTTAGGGTTCTTTATTCCCGCCTTTTGCTGTCAAAAAGTCCTTTCAAGGAGTTTCTGGAGCTCAGACATCAAACGGCACAGATTGTCAACGAACTTGATATCATTCTGATTTTTTTTTTAAATGTGAAACTAATAGAGGCAGCAAGGTATTATATGACAAAGTAGATATAGGGGTAAAAAGAATATAAAAACTAGTATAAATGTAAATGAACTATTATTAAAGGTGTTCTTTAGAGCATCGTTAATGTTCTATATAGCACTTTCAGGGAATGATTCTAAATGGAACCGATTCTATTTAATAACAACAAATTTTGACCCTAATCTGGTTCTATTGAGAACCATAATTCTTAAGAGTGAGTCTGATATCCTTCAAACGTTGTACGAATCTTTGTGTTTGCGCTGTTGTATTTCTTCGCAACAATTTTATTATATTAAATAGGGTGTTTTGTGGAAACTATGGTTACCATGGTAAATGTTTTGAAGGGCGTGTACATTTTGTATGCATGCATGATTATGAAATATGTTTTAGGATCCATATGTTTGCTCATAACTCTGTGTGTTGGTTCACATAAGGAAAGAATATCTGCTGGGACGATTCTAAATTGCATTTCTGTGCAACAATGCATTCCTGTTGACATATTCACACGTTGAAAAATTTGTCTGATGACAGAACAAGGCTTTTTGTCCTCCTGATGTTTTTCTACATTCAAGTTCTCGGTTGTCATTGATTGTCATTGCATGTATCAAAAGGATCTGTAATGTGTACGGTATATTTTGAAACGAACATACCTGGGCTGGAGCATGCATGAGATGGAAAGTGGATGATCTGCCAAGCATGTACAGTATGGTAACTTTGTTTCAACAACAACACAGTGCCCGTCGCTTTTGGCGTTCCTCAGGGTTCTGTTATTGGCCCTATTTCATTTATTTCTTTTTTTGAGTTATGCACCTATATTAACCCATGGATATAATGGAAATATTCGGTCCTGATGTGTTCATCTTTCAAGCTACAGCAAAGAATGTTTTTCTGGGATTCAGAGCAGATTCTGCGAGGGTGTGAGTGTCTCATAGTTTATGACGACAGAGCAGGTAATGCAATAATCAGAGACAATATGTGACTACTGAGAGGAGAACAATACCACAGACATGCAGTGACACGGGTCAGGGTCACGCTTAATCACTTACATGCACACATTCACCAGGGTTGGGCAGAATTCAGACTTCAAGAATCCTTTTTAGTCCATGAGGGTGAATTTCCACTGAACTGACCATAACAGGCACTATATATCAAGTCTGGTCACCAAAGCTGCATTTATTTGATCAAAACTGCAATAAAAACAGTAATATTGTGAAGTATTATTGCTGTTCAAAATAACTGCATTCTATTGTGATAAACGCAGGGCTGGGTGGGTTACTTTCAAAATGTATTTCACTACAGATTACAAAATACATGCTTTAAAAGTCATTCGTTACATATTTAGTTAGGTTACCCAAGTTTTGTAACTCCATCAAAATACTTTGGAATATTACTAAGTATGTAACACACACAAAAAAGGTAATTGCACGTTTTTTATCTCACAATTCTGACTTTTTTCTCAGAAGCACATGATATAAAGATGCATTTGCTAGTTATAAAGTCAAAATTATAAACTTTTATAAGTTTTAAGTATTTACGTTTTCTACGCAATTCTGGCTTTATAACTTGCAATTGTGAGTTTAATTCTTGGATTTTGGAGAAAAAATATCAGAATTGTGAGATATGTGAGAAAAAGTCGAACTACCAGTGGATAAAATATGAAATTCTGTTGTATGTTTATAAAGCAGTCCTACTTATGTGTCTGAGCTTCACCAAGTATGTAGGTCTTTAAGATTCTTTAAGTTATTGCTTAAAAAAGGGGGATCAGACCTTTCCGAGGCTCTGGAATAGTCTTTCTCAGGAACTTAGAGAGAGGTTACATCCTTAAAAGCTGATGTTAAGAACTACTTCTTGTCTTTAGCCTTTGAGAATCGGTTGTTTTAGGATGTGTGTTGTTTTGATGCAGTGTCACTTTGGTCTACAGTCGTAAGGTGCTTTGTAAATAAAGGGAATGAATGAACCCAGTATGGGTCATATTTGTCGGTTGCATGTCTTTTTCTTTCGTTTTGCTTTGCAGGATGGAGTTTGATTGAGTGACGTCGTGATTGCTGATGACCTACACCTGTGTTGGAACTGATGCCGGCAAATTTAAGGAGTTCCCCTCAGTTGTTGTGATGGCGCTCTCACCTCGTCGTTTTCGTTTAGGCTTATTTTATTCTTAGTTTAATAAATGTTATTCCTTTTTGACCCTGACCCAACGTGCTGTGTCAAATTCACAGGAGTTCACAGTGTCAATCCCGGACGAGCCCCCATTTGTCACGCGGAAAAATGGGGGCTCGTCCGGGATTGACACTGTGAATTCCTGTTCATGATTATTGAAAACGGTTGTGCTGCTTCATATTCTTCTTTTATACCATGATACATTTATTTCAGGATTATTTGATGAATAGAACACTCAAAAGAACAGCATTTCTCTGAAAGAGAATCTTTGTAACAAAATGAACGATCAATTTAATGCATCCTTGCATTCGTTACTAATACTAATACCTTAGTATTCTTTCAGAAATGCTAGTAGTATTGTCATATACATAATGTGTTCAGCTGTATAGTCTAGAATGAGTGTCACACACACTAACACAACTGAACAAAGCTGAGTCATCGCATCTTGGTCATTTGTTTTTTTTATACTTTTCCCAAAAACCCACCCACCCTCGCACACACTATGCCAGAGACCACGGGTAACACACACACACACACCCTTTTCATGGCACACCACACTGCGGGTCTCAGCATCTGCCTGCTGACACACACACACACACAGACAGAGTCATTGTCATAGCCCCCTCCACCCAAACACTCAAACACACTACACCCACCCTCAATGCTTCCCCAAAAAGAGTGTCTGCCCACAAAGTCAAGTTCAAACACACTCGAAAACCCTCTTTGTTCAATAGAGCGAATGTTAAAACACACACACACACACACACACACTTCTAAAGAGGACAGAGAGGCGGACTGTGGTTTAGAGTCTGGGGTTTTTATTTAAAGGACGTTAAACCCTTCAGGTGTTCACCCTTTACAGTCCGAACATCATCATGTGTGATGTCATGCTTTATATTTGATGATGATGATGATGATGTTAAAATGCTTTAAATGTACAATGTAACTGCAAAAGCTACCAAAAACAAATGTTTGTGGTTAGTTTTATGACATTTTGTAACATATTTCATAGATTTTTTTTTAGAACCATTAAGTTTTTCATTCATTCATGCAGAATTTTATAGACATTCATTTTATTTTTAGTTAAAGTTTTAATCATTTTGTTTTGACATTTTTGTGGTAACCCTTTACAATAAGATTTCATTGGTTAACATTAGTTACATGAACTAATAACAAACTAAAGTTTGCTAATGTTAATTTCAACATCTACTAATACATTGTTCAAATCAAAAGTTGTATTTGTTACCATTTAATGCCGGACGGCTGTATTTTTATTAACAAAGATTAATAAATACTGTAAAAAAATGTATTGGTCATTGTTGGTTGATGTTAACAAATAAACCTTATTGTAAAGTGTTACTCCTTTTTTAGATTTTAATATTTTTTGTTTAAAATATTTTACTAAATCAAGTTTATCTAAATCTTGCCTTGGCAAGTTTTGAATATTTTATTTAATTTTAGTTTATTTTATTTAAAGTATGGAAAATGTTTTCTGAATGGTTTTGGTGGTAGTTGTAGTTTTAGTAAAAAATGCTGGGTTGAAAATGAACAAACCCAGAGATTGGGTTGTTTTAACCCAGCTGTTGGGTTAATGTTTGCCCGACATGCTGGTCAGTTTTATTTAACTCTTCTACTGTTTAAAAATCACTTCATGACTGACTTAAAATGAACCCAAAATAGGTTGGAAATTAAACACATAATTATAGAGGCAACAATATTAATGAAATTCATAAGAAATTTATTTATTTTTAATTATTAAACATATTAATAAATGTTTATTTCTAACAAACTTCGGGTTCATTTTAAGCGAGCAATACAGTAATTTTTAAACAACAGTTGTGTTAAATAAAACTACCCAGCAGCTTGGGTCAAACATTTAACCCAGCTGCCGCGTTTGTCCATTTTCAACCCAACTTGGGTTGTTTTTAACCCAGAATTTTCAGTGCAATAATCCTTCTGTAATTAAAAATATTAGTATTACAGTATTTATTTTCTATAATAAAGTACTGTTACATTAATGAGCATCATCATTGAGAATGAGTAAAAAAAAAAAAAAAGCTTAAATATAATAATAAACCCCTTATTCCATAAACTGTGGATTTACGAATGAGATCCACAACTTTTGCTTCATGTTTTATTTTTAAAGAATATATTGATTTTGGTGTGAAGTGTTTTATATGTGTGACTTAAGAGCCCAAATCCATTTTAAGACCAGCGCAAATGTAAAATGAAGTTTAAAAACTATTATTTGAGCACCAGCACCTGTCACCGTCAGGAATGATTCCCCTCAGAAATCCAGTTCTGCCCTGTGATTTACAAAGAGTAAATATGCAATTAGTGTAAATAGTTTGGACGCTGGTCACGTCCTCGCAAAAACTCGGTGTGTCCGAACCCAGACGTGATTTTTTCGCTCTGCCCAAAAAAAAAAAAAAAAAAAAAAAAAAAAACCCCACAGAAACCGAAGTTACAGTCACACCAGGCGGTTTTTGTCCCGGCCTGACGCTGGGGGTGATTATGCGCAGGATTCCAGTCTGTTCGGGCAGGAAAGGAGGGCAGGGGTTTGGTCTAATTAAACATTAGGCTGGTAAAGTCGTTACTCTTTCTGTGGGTTCGGTTTTGGCGAGTTTTAGCGAGAGCCAGTGTATCCAGTGAGACTTGATTTTTACGCCCCTCTGACACAACAGGGCATGTTTTGAAGACACGAGCGCAGGGTGTGGGGTGACGGCTCGCTCTCCGGTAGATTTCAGTCTCGACCGTGTTGACCTAAGAGTTTTTGGTTCGTATGTTTCCCTGCCACCTTCAGCCTGATATCGATCTGGTGGGTTGAGTTTGTTAACATGCTTTGAAACTCATGGTTTGAAACTGTAGCTACACCCACTGCTTTCATGCTTTCACGGCTAAAACCAAAGCACCGATGATCGGCGTCTGTCGAGACGATAGAGAAGCATCGTGTGTGTGCAGGAGGTGTGCAAATTAAACTGCTGAGTACAGATTATTCTAGATGTTTAAGCTTAACTGACGGGTTTTTGATCGTTTCAGGGGTTTGGCTGCCTCTCTCTTATTTAATCATCTGTCGCCACCTTTTATAAACTCCAATAGCATCATAATTAATCATCAGGGTGTGAATACTGCATTCTTATAAAGCTGCTCTAATTATTGCCACTTTGCTGTGCTTTTGTTCATACATTTTCAAGTTGCATCTACTTTCTTGTCGTCGTCTGGCTACTAACTTAAACGAAGCACCAGATCCTCTCTGCTGTCGCTATACCAAAGACGGAATGAGCAAATGCGGTTGGCAAATCCTCACGTGGGTCGCCGAAACGGGGGGACAGTTTGTGAAAATCTGGTCATTTTAACATTTAAAGTTCATGACATGATCCTCTGGCTGAGAGCAGCAGAGACGTGGAGGTTTAAAGAGTGTCTGCTGAAGTATCTCTCACACACACACAGAAAATGTGGCAATCTGTGCATAACAAGGTGTCCAGACTAGAAAACAGCAATAAAATGTGACTGTCCGACATTCGAGCTAACATCAGCCTCTCAGGAATGCTCATTAAAGGAGAAATTAACCAACGAGTGGGACAGAAGCAGAGTTCACTTAACAACTTTGACACATGCTGTACAGGACGGTCGCAGGCACACAACCCTCGGCGCGTTTCCAGACTTTGCTGCTTAATAACTCGTCGCGTTGTAGTCGTTGTGTGTGCCTTTTGTTTTCTGTGCATTCCTTTTTGCATTGTAAAAATAAAACCTGTAGCTGTAGTTTGCCCTTTTTTTTCTGACGGATAATTTTGTCAGATAAATGCCTTAACCGAGTTTAGTGTTTTGTTCTCCGTCATGTTTAAAATATTGAAAAAATATACAATAGTTTTCCGTGTGTTTTGATGGATAAAAAAATATATATTCCATCATATATATATATATATATATATATATAGATAAATAGATATTTATATTTATTTTTTATATTTATATTTATTTTATGTCCATTTTTTGCTAGTATTTAGTTAACTTGCCCCTTACACTTGGCTTCTTAGAAAACAAATAAATAAATAATTTGACATTAAACGTAATCTCAATCATCTGATTGAGATTGGCTTCTTATCAAGATCTTTCGCTGTATAGATTTATAAAAATGTTGATTTTTTTTTTTATGGGTTCATTAAATCAGTGCTTTAGTATTAAATGAGAAAATCTGAAAAAGTAAAGATTGGCTGATCAAAACCATCTTTTTTTTTTGTATTTTAAAATGTGATTTATTGCTGACTGCCATTATTCCAGACTTCAAAGTCACATTTCTTCAAAAACATTTCGTGTTATCATTGTCAAAAATAGTTATTAGTATTTTTTTATGGTTTATTTAAGGTTTTTTTTTTATGATACTTTCAGGGTGAAAGAAAATAAACAAAGTAAAATAATCATAATGATCATAAAAAATACAATAAAGAACTACATAGAAATAGCAGCAATTGTTGATCCAAACCATATTTTGCTTTATATATATATATATATAGCAAAAGATGGTTTGGATCAACAGTTGCTGCTACATTATATATTGGTTCTTCAGATCTGTGTTTCTGGGTTCTGTAAAAAAAATAGATGCTTCTTTAAAGAAGTAGAGAATAAAAAATGGAACTTAAAATATGCTCTCTTGTGATATCTGTCTCTAAACGCCGAATTGTAACCTTTAAGAGTGTGTATTAATGAAAACTCCTTATTCTGCACTGATAATATCTGTGAGGTGAGATGCAACTACATCGGAAACTGTGTAATAAGGAAAAGTGTCTGTCTCTCTCTCTCTCACCCTCCCTCTCCTGTACCTGACACCTTCTACGTCCTCCATGAACTTCTCTCTTCAGTCCATCTGCCCCCTTACCACCTCTCCCACACTCTCCCGGCTCACCCACCTACTCAACGGGTGCTCACACACTCACCCAGTGCCCGACGACGGCAGCGGGCGCAGCAGGGGGCCTCCCGCAGTTCTGCCGACCACCAACAGGGGGCATCAGCAGCCAGAGCTGTGCAGCACCTGTCTTCATGCATACAGAGCATGTTACCATATTTCTCCAGCATGTATATTGTTTCACTGTATGCACGGAATACTCGGATGACCTGCTGTATTTGCCAAAATGTGCAGTGTTCAGCAGAGCGCTCCACATGAGATCCACAATGGAAAGCACTGTGGTAGTCATGTGACAACAATGTAGCATATTACTGTTTTTGAATATAATTGCAGATTTTCAAACTATTTCACTTATTATTTCATCAAAATAGTATGTAGTGCATAGTGAAACATCACAGTATGTAGTACACAAGTTCCATTCTGGACATCACAGTAGTCTACTCTTATAGGGTAGTAAAATTCTGTCTATTTTCTCACCTTCATGTCATTTCAAACTTCTTCTGCCGAACACAAAAAATGTTTTGAAGAATTTTGGTAAACAAACATTTTCTGTTCCCATTAACTTCCATTGTACGAGAATTCAAATTTTGGTAACCATCACTTCTATTGTACATTAATTTCGGTAACCAATTTCAGTTCCCGTTGTACAAAAAATTTTGGAAACCAGTTTCGGTTCCCGTTGTAAAAAAATTTTGGAAACCAGTTTCGGTTTCCATCACTTCTATTGTACAAAAATTTTGGAAACCAGTTTCGGTTTCCATCACTTCTATTGTACAAAAATTTTGGAAACCAGTTTTCGGTTCCCGTTGTACAAAAATTTTGGAAACCAGTTTCGGTTTCCATCACTTCTATTGTACAAAAATTTTGGAAACCAGTTTCGGTTCCCGTAGACTTCCATTGTACATGAATTTAAATTTTGTTAATAAATTTCGGTTTCCATCTACTTCCATTATAGAACAATTTTGGTAACCGGTTTTGGTTCACATTAACTTCCATTGTTCCAGAATTTTGGTAAGCAGTTTCAGTCCCCATTGCACAACAATTTTGGAAACCAGTTTCGGTTCCCGTAGACTTCCATTGTACAAGAATTTACATTTTGGTAATCAATTTCGGTTTCCATCTACTTCCATTGTGCAAATATTTTGGAAACCAGTTTTGGTTTCCATTAACTTCCATTGTTCCAGAATTTTGGTAACCAGTTTCAGTCCCCATTGCACAACAATTTTGGAAACCAGTGTCGTTTCCATCACTTCTATTGTACATTAATTTTGGAAACCAGTTTCGGTTCCCGTAGACTTCCATTGTTCCAGAATTTTGGTAACCAGTTTCAGTCCCCATTGTACAACAATTTTGGAAACCAGTTTCGGTTTCCATTAACTTCCATTGTAGAAGACTTTTGGTAACCGGTTTCAGTTCCCTGTGACCACAATGTAAGCCAATAGGAATCAAAATTGTTTGGTTAACAAAATTCTTCAAAATGTCTTAAAATCTTCAAATATCATACAAAAGTCATACAGTCAAACAGGTTTGGAACAACATGAAGGTGAGTAAATGATGACAGAACTGTCATTTTTGTGTGGACTATCCCTTTGACACAAAAACAATTCTAGCAAATTATTTTACTCATTAGGATCTCTGCTGGTGTGGACTGATGACATATGGTGGACAGCAGTAAGAAGGAAGAAATGAACTGAGACACACACACACACACACACACACACACACACACACCGATGGTCTGGCTAGCTTTCTGTCCCCACCTGCTGGCTAAAGAGCCAAACACACACTGAGTGAGTAGTTGTGTGTTTGTGACACCTGGTAATCTTCAATTATGTTTAAATGTTCAGTCATTTAAGCTGAACACGGCCGTCAGTCTTCACTGTCTGTCTGGAGCTGTGCTGGAGAAGTGCGATAGAAAAACTCAACTGCATTTTTACATTTATTGTTTCAAGAAAATGTGAGTTGTGTTTGCCTTTTCAAAACTTGTCATCATAATGCTAGAATATTGTGTGTGGTTTCCAGGGTGTTGCTATGAAGTTGCTGTGGCGTTGTTTGGTTACTTGGAAGTTACTAGGGGTTTTTTTGGGGGGGTGGTTTTCTGTGGCATTGCGAAGCAGTTGCTAAGGTGTGCAGAGTGTTTGTTAGTGTTTCTGTTTGGCTGGACAAGTTTTGTAAGTGTTTTAGCATGTTGCGCTGCTCTTTCTGGGTGGTCGCTAGGGTGTTTGGGTGGTTTCCATGGCATTATCAGACTTGATGAGGCGTTCTGAGTGTTTTTATCAAGGGAAGTACTGGGGTGTTCTGGATAGCTTCCAGAGTGTTGCTATGGAGTTGCTAAGGTGTTCTGGGGGGGGGGGGGGGGGGGGGGGGGTTTATCACTTTGCTTTGTGGTCTCTAGGGAGTTACTAAGGAGGTTTCCAAGGCATTGCTATGTAGTTGCTAAGGTATTCAGAGTGTTTTTTGAAAATTGCTATGTGGTTTCTAGGGAGTTACTAGGGAGGTTTTTAGGCATTGCGATGCAGTTGCTAAGGTGTTTAAAATGTTTTTATCACATTACCATGTTGTTTCTAGGGAGTCACTAGGGTGTTCTGGATGGCTTCCAGAGTTTTGCTATGGAGTTGCTAAGGTGTTCTGGGGGGGGGGGGGGGGTTATCACTTTGCTATGTGGTTTCTAGGGAGTTACTATGGTGTTCTGGGTTGGTTTCCAGTGCATTGCTGTGCAGTTGCTATGGTGTTCGAAGTGATTTTATCTAATTTCTCTGTGGTTTCCAAGGAGTTACTAGGGTGTTCTGGGTGACTTCCAGGTTGTTGCTGTGCAGTTGCTATGGTGTTCGGAGTGATTTTATCTAATTTCTCTGTGGTTTCCAAGGAGTTGCTAGGGTGTTCTGGGTGACTTCCAGGTCGTTGCTGTGCAGTTGCTATGGTGTTCGGAGTGATTTTATCTCATTTCTCTGTGGTTTCCAAGGAGTTGCTAGGGTGCTCTGTGTGACTTCCAGGTCGTTGCTGTGCAGTTGCTATGGTGTTCTAAGTGATTTTATCTAATTTCTCTGTGGTTTCAAAGGAGTTGCTAGGGTGTTCTGGGTGGCTTCCAGTGCGTTGCTGTGCAGTTGCTAAGGTGTTCAGAGTGGTTTTATCACATTCCTCTGTGGTTTCCAAGGAGTTGCTAGGGTGTTCAGGGTGACTTCCAGTGCGTTGCTGTGCAGTTGCTATGGTGTTCGGAGTGGTTTTATCTAATTTCTCTGTGATTTCCAAGGAGTTACTAGGGTGCTCTGTGCAGTTGCTATGGTGTTCGGAGTGGTTTTATCTCATTTCTCTGTGGTTTCCAAGGAGTTGCTAGGGTGCTCTGTGTGACTTCCAGGTCGTTGCTGTGCAGTTGCTATGGTGTTCGGAGTGGTTTTATCTAATTTCTCTGTGGTTTCCAAGGAGTTGCTAGGGTGCTCTGTGTGACTTCCAGTGCGTTGCTGTGCAGTTGCTATGGTGTTCGGAGTGGTTTTATCTCATTTCTCTGTGGTTTCCAAGGAGTTGCTAGGGTGCTCTGTGTGACTTCCAGGTCGTTGCTGTGCAGTTGCTATGGTGTTCGGAGTGGTTTTATCTAATTTCTCTGTGGTTTCCAAGGAGTTGCTAGGGTGCTCTGTGTGACTTCCAGGTCGTTGCTGTGCAGTTGCTATGGTGTTCTAAGTGATTTTATCTAATTTCTCTGTGGTTTCAAAGGAGTTGCTAGGGTGTTCTGGGTGGCTTCCAGTGCGTTGCTGTGCAGTTGCTAAGGTGTTCAGAGTGGTTTTATCACATTCCTCTGTGGTTTCCAAGGAGTTGCTAGGGTGTTCAGGGTGACTTCCAGTGCGTTGCTGTGCAGTTGCTATGGTGTTCGGAGTGGTTTTATCTAATTTCTCTGTGATTTCCAAGGAGTTACTAGGGTGCTCTGTGCAGTTGCTATGGTGTTCGGAGTGGTTTTATCTCATTTCTCTGTGGTTTCCAAGGAGTTGCTAGGGTGCTCTGTGTGACTTCCAGGTCGTTGCTGTGCAGTTGCTATGGTGTTCGGAGTGGTTTTATCTAATTTCTCTGTGGTTTCAAAGGAGTTGCTAGGGTGTTCTGGGTGGCTTCCAGTGCGTTGCTGTGCAGTTGCTAAGGTGTTCAGAGTGGTTTTATCACATTCCTCTGTGGTTTCCAAGGAGTTGCTAGGGTGTTCAGGGTGACTTCCAGTGCGTTGCTGTGCAGTTGCTATGGTGTTCGGAGTGGTTTTATCTAATTTCTCTGTGATTTCCAAGGAGTTACTAGGGTGCTCTGTGCAGTTGCTATGGTGTTCGGAGTGGTTTTATCTCATTTCTCTGTGGTTTCCAAGGAGTTGCTAGGGTGCTCTGTGTGACTTCCAGGTCGTTGCTGTGCAGTTGCTATGGTGTTCGGAGTGGTTTTATCTAATTTCTCTGTGGTTTCCAAGGAGTTGCTAGGGTGCTCTGTGTGACTTCCAGGTCGTTGCTGTGCAGTTGCTATGGTGTTCGGAGTGGTTTTATCTCATTTCTCTGTGGTTTCCAAGGAGTTGCTAGGGTGCTCTGTGTGACTTCCAGGTCGTTGCTGTGCAGTTGCTATGGTGTTCGGAGTGGTTTTATCTAATTTCTCTGTGGTTTCCAAGGAGTTGCTAGGGTGCTCTGTGTGACTTCCAGGTCGTTGCTGTGCAGTTGCTATGGTGTTCGGAGTGGTAGTTAGTGTGTTGCTAAATGGCTTTTAAAGTTTTTTTTAAAGTATTTTAAGCATGTTGCTATGCTGTTTGTGGGTGGTTGCTTACTTTCAACGTCAAGAGTTTTGGTCTGATGACTAAGTAACGGCACATCTTTCCTCAACAAAATGCGTGATTTGAAGAATTTGCGCACTGTTTTAAGGGTAACTGTAAAAAAACAGGTGGTACTGTATGTAGAGTTCAGTCAGATCTATAGATAGGCGAGGGAGCAGGTGTCGAGGTGGCTGAACTCCGGGCCTGATGTTGTTTATGTTTGGGATGGGGCTGTGGACCAGAAGGAAGGGAGGTGGCCGTCCTGCATAATTCCACGTTTCAGTTTTTAAACGCAGGCCACAGCCTCACAGAAATATCATCACGCCGGCTCTCCCTCGCTAATTACTGCCTTCAATACCCTCCACTGGCTCTGCTCGCTCGCTCTGGACAGATCTGCAGTGTTCACAGAGAAAAACAAACGCAAAACAGTCGTTACATGAACCCACTTGTGTTGTGTGTGGAAAGTGGGGCCGTTTTTGGGTGATGTGCGGAAATATGGAATTATAGATTGGTCATTTCTATTATGTGGATCGTTTTGAAATCCCACTCGTGTATATACACAATTTGTTATAATTTATGAAGTATTTCTATTATAGAGCATTGCAGACTTCAAGTTTATTGATTGTAATTTGGTTATTTTGACTATATGACAAGAAAAAAATAGAGCTAATATCGTCATTTTACACGAGGATGTCAACTGTGATTTTATTTATTTTTATAACTTTCAGTTTCTTGTAATTGTATTGCACTTTGGAGCCATTTTTGATATTATCAAACTGATTTCTGTAATTTAACCAAACAGGATGGAATTTTTTAGCCAAGCAAACCAACTAATACGACAAAACATCACAGAATCGATCGAATCCATGGCTTCTGTAAAGAGATTTTAATGATGGAAACTTAAAATATAACACTGGAAAAACTGAAAAATAAACTTTAATATTCCAAAACAATATTTTGATTGTAGAAAAGAAATAAAGCTGTGAAAAAAAACACCGTAGTGAAATTATTCTGTGAAATCAAGCTTTTGTTCACTTATACTGTGATAAAACAAACTAATATGAGTTTCATCTTTAAAAGAAAATCGTTTTAATCCGCAATATTACGCCAAATTAAGACTGACCCAGATCGCACATGTAGTGGTCACATTGTGTGGGAATGTGTGTGTTTGTGGCGCCAGCTCAACCAGCTGAACGTGGACACACGCGAAGGTTCATGACAAATAAACAGTCAACAAATTGTGCCGCCCGAGCCCACTGCCCACACACAGCCTGGCACGACGCCCGCGTGACTCACCCATCTAATGACAGACTATTACAATAAAGTGTGTTGAATCACCGAAACAAACGCAGCGTTCAGATGGCACACATAAAACACTCGGGCTCAGAGCCACATGAGATCTCAGCTCATCAGCATATCAGAATGATTTCTGAAGGATCATGTGACACTGAAGGCTTCACTCTGGGTTAAAAACAACCCAAGGGCTGGGTAAATATGGGACAGGACACATGTTTTACCAAGCAAATTGTGTTGTTTATCTAACCCAGCTGTAACACAGTTCGTAAGAACGGGAAGAAGGAGGCAGGAACCGGCGAACGTTCAAGATCATTTTAATAATAAAATAACCAAATAACCAAACAATAAAACGAAAGCAAAAGGGCGGCAGTTCCTCACGGCGACTGCCGCCCACACAAACAAAATAAAACACCACATAAAGTCCACTCGTCGCTCCTCTTTTATGCTTCCGGAGCTCCTCCGTGAGAGACACGAGACCGGTGTAGCGCGCAGCTTACGCTCATTATCTCTCTTGTCACCGGCCTCGCACCGTTCCCTCACGGCTCTCGTCACACCAGCATAACGGGTTGATTCATTTTTACTATAATACTAGCTCTTTTTTTTTTTTTTACTTCATACATGAATTAACGTTTACGGATAAGTAAGTAAAAACTATTAAAAAAAAGCCACTTTTGCATTACAATTCCTTTATTTTTGATCATTATAGCATATTTAAATGATTTTTTTAATGCATCTTGCCTACATTTGAGCTTGTTTAACAAATATTAGAAGCATTTAGAAGTAATTCAAGTGTAATCGACCAGTGTCTGTTGTCTTTTTTCCACCGTAACGGCGCTGGATCTCGTGCCGGAGATGACTCTCATAACTTCAGACCGCCGTCTGCGTTTCATTTGTAGCCGAAAAATGCTGCGGCTGACTTCATAACCTGTCCTTAAGTAATCAGTGTACAATTCTGAGAACATATTTTAACATCCTAGTTATTTATATTCTGTATCTTTTTTTTTGGATAAAATATATTTTATTCAAGGCTTCCATCACGTGAAAATACCGACACTCGTTTAGTTGACCCCTATATGTTGCTTTGTCTAAATATATGGAGTAATAATGAATTTTTAGATCAAATAGAGACGTGCATCAATTTGACGGAGCTGCACTGCTCTCTCCTGAAGAGGGCGCTGAAACTCCGCGATAAATAACTCAACGCCTGGGTTATTACGTCTGACCCAGGATCTGGGTAACACAAAAACTACCCAAACGCTGATCCGAGAAGGACTTGGGCAGAAAAAAATAACCCAGGATTTTTTCGATTGCGGATCACACGAATACATTACATTTCACAATATATTCAAATAGAATATTTCACAATTTTACAGTTTTTACTGCATTTTTAGCAAGTTTTTTAATTTTTATATGCTCTTAAATAATCTCACTTTGTCATTATAATTTTTACATTATGGTATTTACAAAGTGTAACGCGCAAAATTATGGAGAGCCACATAAAAATAAAACGAAGAATCAATTCATTCATTTAATAATTCACACATAAAAATGTATATCAATAAATCACTTTTATATAGGCAAATAAATAGACATATTTAAAGTTGTTTATAAACGCAGATTAATAGAACAATAAAAAATACATTTGTAAATCATTTTAGCACTCGATTGACAAATGGATAAAGAAAAGCATTTGGCAAATCCTTTTTTAAAAAGCCATTTAAAATTATTTAAAAATGTATTTTTTATTGTTCTATTAATCTGCGTTCAAAAACAGGAATTAAATAAACAGCTTTAAATATGTCTATTTATTTGCCTATATAAAAGTGATTTATTTATATACATTTTTTATGTGTGAATTATTAAATGAATTAATAGATTCTTCGTTTTATTTTTATGTGGCTCTCCATGACTCTTTTTACTACTTTTTTGTAGTGTTCAACAACATCTGATACCACAAGAACACTTTTTTTGGGGAGTTACCGTTATTGTTACAGCTGTAAAATCATAATATGCAACTGCTGTATGGCGTCTTCTTCATCTCCTGTCGCTGTGTTTTGTTTCATTTTTTTATTTATGCAGAAACTGTGGTTGCCAAGGCAAATTAAAGCAAGTGTTGTCAAGCAGCTCCCAGTAAAAATAGTAATTAAATGAAAAGGAGGAAAGCAGGTAATGCTGAATAACAACCCGAGTAACAAACTTAAACTAGCAAAACTGTCTGCTATTTGGCATAATTTAGTCTCTCAGGAGGAAACGGAGATTTCGAGGCGCTCCCGCAGAACGGGGGACGGTGTGTGTCGAGGGTTGCGTTGGTGACAGGCTGTCCAGGCCGGGCGAGAGATGGAGTGATAGAGGGGATGGAGCAAGAGTCTGCAGTCTGCAGGAAGACGGATCACACCAGGAAGATTAATTAGTCTCTGACAGCGACAGCTAAAGTGTTATTGCCATCTGGAGAGTGAGGAACTTCAGGAGACTTCTGAGTGTCAGTGTGTGTGTGTGTGTGTGTGTGTGTAAGACTTGAGCTTGGCAGTGCCGTTATTGATGAAAACAGTTCTCGCCAAAATGGCAGAGCGACTGAAAGGTGTCGAAGAAGGACATCACACACGATGACCTTCACAAACAAAGTGATAATTGTGTGTGTGTGCGTGTGAACATGTGTTTTTGGCATGTAGAGGGAGGTGACTTTGCGGTTGTCTTTTTAAATCTTCTCAGAACACATAATAAAATGGCCATCAATAGTAAAAAATGAAGAAAAACAAAGTATAAACTTGTTTTCCCTGTGAATTCAAGCGAGCGCACGAACGAACTCTAAACAGCAACTCCATCCTAGTAATCTGTTCAATTTAAAGAAGTATATTTTCCAGTTAAATAGCTCAAATCTCATTTCACCAAGTGTTACCAAAACTGTGTGTACTTTTACTAATCAGTCACAAGAGGGCGACAGTGAGAGGGCTGAAGACGATAGAAGAGGTTTATGACCACTAGGGGGCATCAGAAAACAAAGAAAAGAATTAATGGCCTTTTGTTGGCTATTTCAAACCATTGACTATTCTCTGTGAATGAGAAATGAGTTACTGTGGTTTAGTGATGGTGACAAATTACTTACAAAACAAGTGAAACATCTCAGCCTGTCGTAAATATTACTACAGCACGGCTTGTATCAGAACAATACATTGTGTTTTAGTAAGGGAAAGAATAGTGTTGTACCATGGGCAACTTTTTCGTTTAGTTAAAACATAAAACGGCAATTCATGCCAGTTTAATACTTAGAAGGACGACAACAGTTTTCTTTCATTAGTAGGTGATTTATCAAAGTCGGCTTTATTGTCAATTCTGCCATATTTACAGCACATGCATATAGAGAATTGAAATTCTGTTACTCTCAGACCCTCGAAGCGTACATATAACATGACCCATACGCGAAATTTGTGTTCTGCATTTATCCCATCCATCCCATCCCCATCCCGGGGAGCAATTAGGGGTTAGGTGTCTTGCTCAAGGGCACTTGTCTCGCCACCTTCGATAGAATCATGGGAATCGAACCAGCAACCTTCACGTTGCAAGCCAAACACACACACACACACACACACACACACACACACTCACGTTCATTTTGCTATCAAAGTGAGGACTTTCCATAGGCGTAATGGTTTTTATACTGTACAAACTGTACATTCTGCCCCCCCCACCCCACCCCTAAACTTAACCCTCACCGAAAATGTTCTGCATTTTTACATTTTTAAATAAAACATTGTTTAGTATGTTTTTAAAGCTGTTTGAAAAGTGGGGACATATGAAATGTCCTCATATTTCACGTTGAAGTTGTAATACCAGTGTCACACCCATGTCGTTACACACATTTGTGTCCTGATATGTCACAAAAACACACACACACACACACACAAGAAATAAAAAAATAAAGTGACGTGAAGATAAAGTGGCAATATGCAAACCAGTTGAATTTACAGATAAATACATTTTATTTGTTTTATTTTATTAGTCGGAATTTATTGGCATGATCTTTTTACAAACATTATCTCCAAAGCTTTAATAATGAGATAAGATGCAATAGAATAGAATACCGCAACCAGATTCAAACATGCTTCTCTCTGAACTCAAATTCCCACAATCCCCGGTTGCCACGTGCGCGTGTCCTGTCAGCAAACCGGACTAAACGTCACATTCCTGCATTCTCATCCCTGCGAGCGTGTGTGTGTGTGTGTGTGTGTGTGAGAGTGAGAGAGAGAGAGAGAGGGACGCAGCTTAATCTCTCCTTCCAGGACAACTCTCTGTCCACGGGAAGCACTCATGACCGGGAGGATTTAACCCCGGAGGACACCCGGCGATCCCCGCAGGCCCGATCGCAGATCTCTGGTGAGTATTTGGGCGCAGATCTGAAGGTCTCGCCGGTTTGGGGTGTTTACTGTGGCGTATTCACAGACTGTGGTTACAGCGCGCGGCCGGATGGAACGTCTGTGATACATTGTAACACTTCACGCTTCAAGCAACTTTGTTGATACATTGTATCGGTTTGATGTGGCGGCAGCGGTGCTTTGATCACAGGCAGATGACAGATGTCTGATTGAAGCTGATGTCGGCTCAGAATCTATTGATCAGTGTGTGTTTTTTGTTTTTATTGTGGCTCTTTTAAAAGTCTCCGGTCATAATAGGGAACTAATTCAGCCATAGAAGTGATGTTCTGTGGAGAATAAACGTGTTCGTGTTGACTGATTAACTGATCTGCTGGTGTTATGGGTCGGTCTATGTAAATAACAGCACGGTCATTCGATTCCTGCTGGCCGCTTCTGGACAGTGTTACCGGTTTCATATCGTATCGATCTCCGGTGGTTGCGTCAGACGCGGGCAGGGCCACAAACACACGCATATGCCTGCATGCAGTTAAAGAAGCCTGATCTTCCCCTGCTGCGTCCAGCCTCGTCATCAGCAGTGACACGCAGCTGGGCTTCATTTACACCAGCGGCTGACGGATATGTGGGTCTGTTTTGCCTCTGATGCAGCACTGATTATTTGATACTGCAACAAGTAAATATTTTATTCTTATTACTTGCAATTGCTTTTATGCTCCGTTGCAGATTTGATTGAATTTTTGTAAAGGACTGCCTAACATAATCCTTATTAGTTTCTCACTTGAGAATAAATTGCCGTTATGTAAAGAATATTTCATGCAAATAATATATAACAAGTTACTTTACCTGTGTGGTAATGCTTGGGTGCTGATCTAAGCATCATAAGCAGATGTATATACACACACACATGCACTATATATATATATATATATATATATATATATATATATATACACACACACACACACACACACACAAACATATATATATATATATATATATATATATATATTCGGTATGTGTGTGTCTATACACATAGACGCACACATATGTATGTTTATAGAGTGTGGAGAAGTATTTGACAGTCCCTCCAGAATTTTTGTGATTGTTGCAGGCAAAAATCCTTGATTTTGCGGCACGTTTTCTTAAAAAATGCGATGGAATATGCGGGATATTTTTTGCAATTTTATGCGATGAAATTGCGGGAACTTGCAAAAACTGCGGTTTGATGCAAAAGAGGAAAAAATGTAAAGAGTCATTTCTTATTACTTCCTGTGATGAGCAAGCTACTAAATCGCAGAAAAACTTTATTCTTTATTTTAGATGTATTTTATTTATTTTTATTTCAGAGCTTCATTAACACACGGCTCAAACTTAGAAAACATTGAGTCAAACAAGTTCTGTCGCTTTGCAAAAGGAAAATTCAACAACTTCTGTAAAAATGAGTAAATAAAATATAAAAAAGTAAAATGTGTGCTTCCTGTTTTACAGAGGTAGCTGGACAAAACAGACATCTTCTGTTAAATGAAGTGCAATCTCTTACTGCAACGTAAATTATTTTACACACTACTAATATACAGCGTCGTCTGTGGTCCGGCACGCAGTTGCACGGAGTGCAAAATAATTTGCCGCCACTATCATGTGACACACCGGAAAACTGCTTCACGCGCTCTTTTGCGCTTATTTTTGTTGGCAAATGAGAATGATCTGCGTGCTTAATGATGTTACGTCACTTCATAAGGTTCCCATGGCAACAGGGGGAAAATAATGGCACTTTACTTGTGTGAAGTAAATGCAACATTTTTAGAATACATTTTAAAATACAGGAATTATGAAATCATGCTAGCCCCGCATATTTTGCTTGCTGAAATCGGCTATTTATGCGGCGAAAGTGTGGCGTATTTGAAAAACTTTGGCTGATTATGCATGAAATCAAGCGATCGCATAATCCCGTTTTTTTAGAGGGATTGATTTGATGCACTGCCGATTTTGCCGGTTTGTCCACTTGTAAAGCATGTAGAAGTCTGTCATTTTTATCATAGGCACTCTTTAACTGTGAATGACGGAATCTAAAACAAAAATCCAGAAAGTCACATTGTATGATTTTTAAACACTAATTTGCGTTTTATTGCATGACATCAGTATTTGATCACCTACCAACCAGTAAGAATTCCGAATAAAAGACACCTGTCCTCACACTCCATCAAACAGACTCCAACCTCTCCACAATGGCCAAGACCAGAGAGCTGTGTGAGGACATCAGGGATAAAACAGTAGATCTGCACAGACTGGGATGGGCTACAGGACAATAGGCAAGAGCTTGGTGAGAAGACAACAACTGTTGGCGCAATTATTAGAAAATGGAAGAAGTTCAAGATGACGGTCAATCTCACCTCGTGGGGCATCAATGATCATGAGGAAGGTGAGGGATCAGCCCAAAACTACATGTCAGGACCCGGTCAATGACCTGAAGAGAGCTGGGACTACAGTCTCAAAGAAAACCATTAGTAACACACTACGCCGTCGTGGATTAAAATCCTGCAGCGCACGCAAGGTCCCCCTGATCAAGCCAGCTCATGCCCAGGCCCGTCTGAAGTTTGCCAATGACAATCTGGATGATCCAGAGGAGGAATGGGAGAAGGTCATGTGGTTTGATGAGACAAAATTAGAGCTGTTTGCTCTAAACTCCACTCGCTGTGTTTGGAGGTAGAAGAAGGATGAGTACAACACCAAGAACACCATCCCAACCGTGAAGCATGGAAGTGGAAACATCATTCTTTGGGGATGCTTTTCTGCAAAGGGGACAGGACGACTGCTCCGTATTGAGGGGAGGATGGATGGGGCTATGTATCGTGAGATCTTGGCAAACAACCTCCTTCCCTTAGTAAGAGCATTGAAGATGGGTCGTGGCTGAGTCTTCCAGCAGGACAACGACCCGAAGCACACAGCTAAGGAGAGGCTCTGTAAGAATCATCTCGAGGTCCTGGAGTGTCCTAGCCAGTGTCCAGGCCTGGACCCAATAGAAAATCTTTGGAGGGAGCTGAAAGTCCGTATTGCTCAGCGACAGCCCCAAAACCTGAAGGATCTGGAGAAGGTCTGTATGGAGGAGTGGACCAAAATCCAGCAGTGTGTGCAAACCTGGTCAAGAACTA
Organism: Opsariichthys bidens; assembly: GCA_037194245.1. Taxonomy (NCBI): domain Eukaryota; kingdom Metazoa; phylum Chordata; class Actinopteri; order Cypriniformes; family Xenocyprididae; genus Opsariichthys; species Opsariichthys bidens. The sequence continues at coordinate 18,736,281 of CM074294.1, read as the reverse complement.
CAGGAAACTATGATCTCTGTAACTGCAAACAAAGGTTTCTGTACCAAATATTGAGTTCTGCTTTTCTGATGTATCAAATAATTGTCATGCAATAAAATGCAAATGAATTACTTAAAAATCATACATTTTTTGTTTTAGATTCAGTCACTCACAGTTGAAGAGTACCTATGATAAAATTACAGACTTCTACAGGCTTTGTAAGTAGGCAAACCTCCAAAATTGGCAGTGTATCAAATACTTGTTCTCCCTGTGTGTGTGTGTGGTGTGTGTGTGTGTGTGTGTAGGCTATGTATATATATATATATATATATATATATGTGTGTGTGTGTGTGTGTATATATATATATATATATATATGTGTGTGTGTGTATATATATATATATATATATATATATATATATATATATATATATATTAGGGGTATATTGTAGCCCCGTATTCAGACAGTTTCGCGCGAACATACATATAGACCGTAAAAGTGGAGTGAGGGGCCGTTCACATATCGCTTCTTTTGCACGCGCATATTCATTATTTCTTATGTAGGCACGCGGCAAGCGCGATCAAAATGGAAGCAACGCGGCCGCGCTTTCCACGCTTTCCACGCTTTTTTAGGCGCGATATGTGAACGGTCCGGAGTTGGCGGATGCGCCCGTGTCGTTCAGATCCGGTGTGTGGGAACATTTTGGATTTCATGTTACTTACGATGACAACGGAAATAAAACCGTAGATAGAACTGCGACTATGTGCAAGAATTGTGCAAAATGCATTCAATATGCTAATGGAAACACTTCTGATATGACAGTTCATTTGAGAAGACATCAGCCAATGTGTGGATGAGCACAAACAGGAGCACAAACTTCTACTGTTCGCAGCATTGAAGAAACCTCTCAGTGACTTGGCAATATTTATGTTATTACATTATGTTATATATTTATGTTTAAAGTATTTTGACTTGTTTAAAAGACAGAGCTTTTAGAGTTCCTGTCTTTGTCTTTTAAAATATATTTTTTTTTGTTAGAGCTACACCGAAGTTGGCAGTTTGATAAATGCAAGTTAATTTCAATCTTTGTGTGCTAAAAAGGCACAAGTTCCTGTAGAGATAACAACACACATGCTCCTTTTTTTGCCAAACAAACGAAAAGCACGTCATCCTCAATGTCTTCACTCTTACTGTATCAAAATCTCACCAGCTTTTACTCGGAGACGGTCCCAATAATGTGCTTAAAGTCAAGTCAGGTTCAGTTAGTGCATGATTACATTACAAAAATGTTAATACTGTATCCTAAATTGTGGATAATTAAGCTAACAAGCTATATATCATATGCTGAAGGAAATTTCTTTAGATTGAGTGTTAAAGATTAAAAGAAAAAATAACAACAAGAACCGTACAGAACTGAAAACCGTGATACGAACCGAACCGTGGGTTTTGTGAACTGTGCCACCCCTAATATATATATATGTATATACACACACATATATGTGTGTATATGTGTGTATGTGTGTGTATGTATATATATATATATATATATACGCACACACTTTGTGTTTTCATGTTTTATGGGGACATTCCATAGGTGTAATAGTTTTTATACTGTACAAACTGTATATTCTGTCCCCCTACACCACCCCTACCCCTAAACCTACCCGTCACAGAAAATGTTCTGCTATTTTAGATTTTCAAAAAAGATAATTCTGTTTGATTTATAAGCTTGTTTCCTCATGGGGACCAAAAAATGTCCCCACAAGATCAAAATTTACTAGTATTAGTATACCTGTGGGGACATTTGGTCCCCATAATGTAGGGAAAACCCATATGTGTGTGTGTGTATATATATATATATATATATATATATATATATATATATATATATATATATATATATATATTCGATAATATATGTGTATACATATATATTATATTATATGTATGTATGTGAAGGCGTAGATTTAAGCATGTGTTGTAAATGCAGTCAGTGTAAACATTTGAAGAGTTATGTGAAATCCTATAAATCACTGAATTTCTCAGTAGGCCTATATGGAGGTATGTGTGAAAGACATGTCTATACAGGCACATGTCAGTCTGAGAGCATCATATACTTCTTCTTAAACCTGTTAAAGAAGTCATTGAGTGAAACTGTTACTGTATCTGAGAGGCTGCAGTGGGTTCAGTGTGATCACGCTCTGTTCTGTGTGTGTTTACAGCAGGTTTCACGAGAGGTGTGTGTGTGTGTTTGCAGGTAATGATGAAATTCTGCATGATGTCTGGATTGTCCGGTTTCACGAGGGATCTTGAATGAGCCACAAAAACTATTAATCCGTGAGCTGAATATATTTATTGTCTTACAGTTATTTTTGCTGGAACGTGGTAAATGTGGCTCGTTGTTATGGTTCTACTTTCTGAGCGTTTGTCTCTAAACCTTTTATTTACATAAAAAAAATATTCAAAACATTAGATTTGCTATTGTTTGACTCTAAGTATTGACAGATAATAATGGGGGATGATTTATATTAAACACTAACATCAACATTCCACCTTGTATAAAATCTATTCCTTGACAAAAAGGGCTTTGTTTGGGACATAGAGCAGTGCTGATAGGGCTGTTTTCAGCCGCCCACCGTTGATTATCCAATCCCTGCTGCCCTCATCGTGAACTAAGATTCTGATTGGTTGAGTCTGACACTGTCTGTTGGTTTGATTGGGCATTTGTGGTGCTGTGTGAGTTGGAATGTGTGTGGAATGTGCTCACTTCCTGCTTCTTCGGCCAATCAGAACGGCCGGATCTCATCACATTCCTTTGGGATTCGAATCACATCATGAGTGTGTGAGAGAGGTAGAGACATTTGAGTGCTGTGTGTGTGTGTGTGTGTTGTCTGTAATTGAGTTTTGTGGGTCAGTAGTTAAAAGACAGGTCATCTCATGTCTTGCGTCTTCAGAATATTCTCATATTATTGTACTTGTGTTACAGAACGGCCATTTTAGACCATATAAAGGGTGTAAGTCCTGCTAAATGGAAAGATTTTACTAATTAACCTGATTGATAATTGCTAAATGCTTAATCTTGATTAATGTAACATTTTACCTCGATTACGATTGTTTTTTTTGCTCTCATACTTCACTAACAAGGGTTGTACGGTAAACATGCTTCACTGTTAAGGGTGGGATTTATTCCCAGTGACATAAAGGCTCACTTTCAGCTGGTGTTTTATCTTCGGGTCGTGACATTTCTTAGATTTCTGCTCATTGTTAATCAGATACTGACAAATCAGCAGCATGAATTAGTTATACCGTCTCTCTATTAATTGTGAAGCTGTGGGTCGTGAGCGGTTACTTCAGAAGGAGAAAATGTATTTGCTCTAACTTGAGTTTCTAAGCTACTTTAGTGATAAATCACAGGAGAACGAGTTTCTGCTGTTCGTTGCTCTGAGTGTTCGTGTCCCACAATGCATCTGCTCAATACAAATCCAATGGTCTAAAATCGCTTGAATGTCCAAACTGGCAAGCCTTAAAACACATACAATTGACTCTTTGCAAACAGTTTGATTGACAGGCGATCTGACCAATCGTAACCCCGAATCTGCCATTTTGTGCAACAAAGCGGTCAGGGGAGTTAGTAGATTAACGTTGGTGAACTTGAACGTCTTTCCGCGCTTGAAACAACATTCCTCCTGATGTTCATTCATGTTTATTTGATGCTATAAATGAACTAGTATGAAGAGATGATCGAGGAGCTACAGCGATCTGTCACCACACATTAAACACACACTAGACGCTATTAATTGATTAAACTTCTTTAAAAAATTACAATATTTTAAATATGAAACTGTTTCATATGTTGTCAGTGTCCTCTTTGCTCCGCGATGTATTTTTCACGGCGTGAGAGCGTGATGTGTGGCGTGAGAGCGCATAGCAAGAGTATCTAAAGGGGGCGGGGCTTTGCGAAGAATTGAATTTCGGTTTCAATTAGTTAGTTGTACTGCCCTACTAAATGATAAACGAAACTGCTGCGCATTAATCTTGCTGTATGATTTCTTGTTCAATTAGGGGTTAGATGTCTTGCTCAAGGGCACTTTAGTCATGGTATCATGTCATGGTTTATTCACAATCCCCACTTTCAATACCTGCCGGCCTGGGAATCGAACCGGCAACCTTCAGATTACAAGCCCGACTCCCTCACCACTAGGCCACGACTACCCCATGTAGTGTTTGTAGTGTTAAAGGGATAGTTCACCCAAAAAGGAAAATCATCCCATGATTTGCTCACCCTCAAGTCATCCTAGGTGCATAAGAGTGTCTTTCAGATGAACACAATCTGAGATGTATTAAAAAATTTCCTGGTTCTTCCAAGCTTTATGAAGGGAGTGAATGGTTAGTGAGGTTTTGAAGTCCAAATAAGTGCATCCATCCATCGTAAAGATAATCCATACGACTCCAGGGGGTTAATAATGTTTGGTTTTGTCCTCCGCGCTTCCGCGTTTGTCAATACGTTACGCTTCCATCACAAATCGGCCGTCTGGCAGAAGCTAGTTATTGTAGTTTTAAATAAGGATATTTTTCTTAGAAAAACGCATCGCTACAGAAGGCCTTTATTAACCCCGTATGGATTGCTTTTATGATGGATGGATGGCTTCAAAATGTGAACTGTCCCTTTTTAATGCTTTTGCGTACCGGAAACATGTAACATAATCGTGTGCATGTTTTGTGCCGCTGTAACCTTGAGTTGAAATTAGTGCTGCAACGATGCGTCGACGTCGATTACGTGAAATGCGTCGACGCGTCACACTGTTTACATTCATCTGGCGTAACGGCGGCTTCTGCTCCTGGGAACGGAGAAAGTTCCATTCTATCACAAAAACCAAGACCACGATGATCAAAAGAATGGGAATACTTTAAACAGAGGCCGAATAAAACGGTCCTTTGTTGCCTTTGCAAAACCGAAATGGCGTCCCACCTATGGAATTGGATCTCTGCCGAACTCTGCAAGATCATATTTTTAGCGTGCAAAAGGGCATTTCGCACGCACGTGAAAATATTTAGAGCGAATGAAAATCAGTTTTGCATTTCGAGGAAGTTTATTTGGATGTGCGCGGACGTTCTCTTTCGCACGTGTGAGGTTTCAGTTCCTCCCGCTCCCGATTCCCGCCCCGTGCGCTCGCTAAGCGCCGACCGCTCGCCTGCTCGACACAAACCAGCGTTACAATGTGCCAAAATTTCAGCCAATCAGAATTTAGCAGCCTCATCTCCATCTCCCTTGACAACCAATCACAAGACTCCCTGCATTACAGGAAAAACACACGGTTCAGGAGACGTTTGTTCAATGGCTTGAACACTATCAAAGTTCCTTTAAGACTGTATAGAAAGTCTTTGACACTCTTCATTTTAAAGTTCAGATGTCCACCACTGGACGAACACACATAATGACTTATTTTTAATCAAAATCAAATCGTATTATTACATAATGGCGTGTCCCGGTGTTTCTACACCTCAATGAACTGCTAAATTAGTTTGAACTTCTTACGTAAAAAAAAGATCAGTAGATTAATAAAAAAAAACTTAATAAAAAATAATCAGTAG
>CM074294.1:18705709-18720709 GCA_037194245.1 Opsariichthys bidens | reverse complement strand
GGGAGGGGAAGTTATTGTGATTAAAGATTATGAGGCACATGAAGAAAATCATTGCAATTATCATTTGCAATTGATCCTTCGCAAAGACCCGCCCCCTTTAGTTACTGTTGCTATGCGCTCTCACGCCACACATCATGTTGTCACGCCGTGAAAAATACATCCTGGAGCAAAGAGGACACTGACAACGTATGAAACAGTTTCATATTTAATATATTGCAATTTTTTAAAGAAGTTTAATCAATAAATAGCGTCTAGTGTGTGTTTAATGTGTCGTTACAGATCATCTCTTCATACTAGTTCATTTATAGCATCAAATAAGCATGAATGAACATCAGAAGGAATGTTGTTTCAAGCGCGGAAAGACGTTCAAGTTCACCGACGTTAATCTACTAACTCCCCTGACCGCTTTGACGCACAAAATGGGTTATGATTGGCCAGAACAACTTGCTTACATCATGCAACTTGATTTGTTTCCATATTTACAGTCTTTTTATTTTTGCAAAATGGAGAAAAAATATTGACGACTCATTCTGCACTATACAGATTTTTGTCCAATCAAATGCAAATGAAAGAGCAAGTAGAAAATCGTGTTTCATGGCTTTAATATAAATACAAACAGTTGGCTATTTATAAAAAGGGCGACGAGAGACTTCCTGTTTCAATGGAAAATATGTCAACACCGGAATAAGGTGAATCCAGGAGAGCCGCGTGACTCACATGTAAGTTCAAAATCATGTTGTTTAAGCTCACAAATTTAATTTAACTTCCTTGTAATGTTAAATGGAACATTGTTGTTGTGATAAATTGTCCCCGCAAAAATGGCAATATCCTTGTCCTTGACTTTTGTTGGTCCTCGATGGCTTATAAATCATATTAAGTGATGTTGTTTGAAGAAGTAAAACTGCAGAAAGTTTTCGGTGATGTGCAGGTTCAGGGTTGGGGAGAGAATATACAGTATAAAAACCATTATGTATGAAAACAGTCGTGTATGTAAACCGATAGAGCTGAAACGCTCGAAGGACATTGACAGACGATCATGGTGGAGTCAGTAGAGGTCGGAGATCTCAAATCCTCACTCGTCTCATTAAAGCCGTCCATCTGAGTCTACTGACAATGAAAGTTCTCACGCTTCTAATCCCGTTGATCTCTCCTTCTTTCTGTTTCTCCTCAGCTGTCCTCCTTCAGCTGAAGTGTGTGTAGTATTGAGTCTTACTGTCATTAGACTGAACAGCTGATATCTCTCGCTCGCTCACTCGCTCACACACTCACTCTCACACTCACACTCACTCTCACACTCATTGACTCACACGCTCGCTCACTCTCACACACACTCACTCACACACTCACACTCATTCACTCTCACACTCACAGACTCACTCACACACTCTCACACTCGCTCACTCACTCACACACTCACTCACACTCTCACTCTCACACTCACACACTCACACTCGCTCGCTCACACACTCACTCTCTCACTTACTCACTCAGACTCACACACTCACTCTCACACTCATTCACTCACTCTAACACTCATTCACTCACTCACAGACTCACACACTCATACTCACACTCACTCACACACTCTCACACTCACAGACTCACTCTCACACTCACTCACTCACTCTCACACTCACTCACTCACTCACAGACTCACTCACACACTCTCACACTCACTCACTCACTCTCACACTCATTCACTCTCACACTCACAGACTCACTCACACTCACACGCTCACTCACTCTCACACTCACAGACTCACTCACACACTCACTCACACTCACTCTCACACTCATTCACTCTCACACTCACAGACTCACTCACACACTCGCTCACTCACACGCTCGCTCACTCACACGCTCGCTCACTCTCTCATTCACTCACTCACACGCTCGCTCACTCACACGCTCGCTCACACACTCACTCACACTCTCACACTCACTCACACTCACTCACACACTCGCTCACTCACTCTCACACTCACTCACTCACAGACTCTTACACTCTCACACTCCCTCTCACACTCTCACACTCCCTCTCACACTCTCACACTCACTCTCACACTCACTCACAGACTCACTCCCAGACTCACTCATAGACTCACTCACACACTCTCTCACACTCATTCACTCACACACTCACAGACTCTCTCACTCACACACTCACTCTCACACTCACTCATAGACTCACTCTCACACTCTCTCACACTCATTCACTCACACACTCACTCTCACACTCACTCATAGACTCACTCACACACTCTCTCACACTCATTCACTCACACACTCACAGACTCTCACTCACACACTCACTCTCACACTCACTCACACACTCACTCTCACACTCATTCACTCACACACTCACAGACTCACTCACTCACACTCGCTCGCTCACTCACTCTCACTCACACTCACTCACTCACTCAGACTCACTCACTCACTCACACACTCACTCACTCACACTCACTCACTCACTCACTCACTCACACACTCTCACACTCACTCACTCACTCACTCACTCACACTCACTCTCACACTCACTCTCACACTCACTCACTCACTCACTCACTCACTCACAGACTCTTACACTCTCACACTCACTCACTCACTCTCACACTCACTCACTCTCACACTCATTCACTCTCACACTCACAGACTCACTCACACACTCTCACACTCACTCACTCTCACACTCACAGACTCACTCACACTCACACGCTCACTCACTCTCACACTCACAGACTCACTCACTCACACTCACTCTCACACTCATTCACTCTCACACTCACAGACTCACTCACACACTCGCTCACTCACACGCTCGCTCACTCACACGCTCGCTCACTCACTCATTCACTCACTCACACGCTCGCTCACTCACACGCTCGCTCACACACTCACTCACACTCTCACACTCACTCACACTCACTCACACACTCGCTCACTCACTCTCACACTCACTCACTGACTCTTACACTCTCACACTCCCTCTCACACTCTCACACTCACTCTCACACTCACTCACAGACTCACTCCCAGACTCACTCATAGACTCACTCACACACTCTCTCACACTCATTCACTCACACACTCACACACTCACTCTCACACTCACTCATAGACTCACTCTCACACTCTCTCACACTCATTCACTCACACACTCACTCTCACACTCACTCATAGACTCACTCACACACTCTCTCACACTCATTCACTCACACACTCACAGACTCTCTCACTCTCACACTCACTCTCACACTCACTCACACACTCACTCTCACACTCATACACTCACAGACTCACTCACTCACACTCGCTCGCTCACTCACTCTCACTCTCACACTCACTCACTCACTCAGACTCACACACTCACTCACTCACACACTCACTCACTCACACTCACTCACTCACTCACTCACACACTCTCACACTCACTCACTCACTCACTCACTCACTCACACACTCTCACACTCACTCACTCACACTCACTCTCACACTCACTCACTCACTCACTCACTCACTCACAGACTCTTACACTCTCACACTCACTCACTCAGACTCACACTCACTCTCACACTCACTCACAGACTCACTCATAGACTCACTCACAGACACACTCGCTCACACACTCGCTCACACTCACTCTCACACTCGCTCACACTCACTCTCACACTCACTCTCACACACACTCGGTCACTCACTTACACACTCACTCACACACATGTTTACATTCTCTAAAGTGGTTGATGTGGAACACATAACAAAAAATAAGCATGGTACTTTTGAAAGAAGTCTCTTCTGCTCATGCATCTATTAAATCAAAAAGAGGATAAAAACAGTAATATTGTGAAATATTAAAATTTTAGATCGGCCTAATTGTTTCTATTTGAATATGTTGTAAAATGCAATTTATTCCTGTGATTTTCAGCATCATTACTCCAGTCTTCAGTGTCACATGATCCTTCAGAAATCATTCTAATATGATGATTTGATGATTAAGAAACATTTCTGATTAATATTATGTTAAAACCTGTTGTGATGATTCATATTCTTTTGGAAACCATAACATATATTGTTTCTAGGATTCTTTGATGACTAGAAAATGGAAAAATTGCTTTTTTAGAAATCGTTTTTTAAGGTCTGGTAGAGACTACAATGAGCTTATTCCCAGATTGGTTACATCACTCACCCCAGAATTTACATAAACCCCACCCCCGAGAACTCACAACAAAGGGGGCGGGGCGGGGCCATGTTGGGCTGCTTTAGAGAAGAGGAAGAGTTGTTGTAGTCGAGTGTTGTTGATGTCATCATTTTACGCCGGACTGCTTCACAAACGAGGGTCGATTCAAGGAAAAAAGATGAACATGACGACACATGCTAGTGACGAGTTGATCAACTCCACAGCAACTCCATCAATTTATCCACTAACCGTTCAGAAACGACTAAAAGTTGGAACTTCTTCCTGAGTCTCTCCATCAGTGTCGACTCCGGTTTGAACAATGTAAGGATGAACACCGTCTGCGTGAGATTCTCCAGCTTTGTTGTTGTTGAGCCTCTTCTGGAAAGGGGGCGGGAGCAGCAGCTCATTTGCATTTAAAGGGACACACACCCAAAAACAGCGTGTTTTTGCTCCTCACACCCAAATAGAGGCAAATTTAACACTATAATAAATGATCTGTGGGGGATTTTGAGCTGAAACTTCAGACACATTCTGGAGACACCAGAGACTGATATTACATCTTGTGAAAGAAGCATTATGAGGACCCTTTAAAAAAAAAGACTTTTGAACAGTAGTGTAACTTTGGGTTTTTTATGGTACACACTTCTGACCATTGAGGAACAAATGATCTGACCCACAGTTTTGGAAATCTGATACATCAGCCTAATGTAAGTATATTCAACACTTTCTACAATACAGAGAATAAAGCGAGAAAGCAGCACTCTATCACCGTCATACCACATTTTCTATAGTCTATAATTAGTTGCCTACATGGGTGAGATGTTTAGGCCTTGTTTTGGTTTTGTTTCTCATTGTTCCCTTTGTTCGGTTTTCCCGCTCTTCATTAGTTACTATGGATATTGATTAGTCATTTACATCTGTTGTATTTTTCCCTTGATTACTCTGTTTGTAAGCCCTTAGTTTCCTTTGTTCAGTGTCTCATTTTACAGTGTTGTTTTAGTGTGGATTTATTGAGTTTATTATTTTTTTGAATGTGCTTTATTACAGCGACACTGAACTGGGATATTTTCTTTGCAGTGAGAAATAGTGTGGGGGAAAAATGCCTCCGATTTTTCTTGCTTTAAACATTTCTAATCTGGCTTGGTAATGATTAGGGTGTTCTGATTAAAATGCAGATTGAATTTTGTCTGATTAATATCAAGATTTATTCGATCTGTCGGATCTGTGGTTGTTTGAGTGCTTATGTTTGGGATCATGATGAATTTGTACACAAAGGATCAATTCACAGATCACGGGTGGTACAAAGAACAGTTGCTTAAACTGAGTAAATGATCTTAAATATGAGCAGATCTCGAGCATGTGTTATTCTGCTGGTAAGATGGCGCTGCTCCAGTTGTAAATCCTCTTTGCTTGGCCAAGATTCAAGTAGTGACTTAACACCAGATTAAACTCTCCCTTTCTCTCTCTCTCTGTCACCTGGCCGTCATCCCGCCGTCCCAGAGCGACGGTTGGGTCATGCAGAGCCCAGTGGAGGCACAAATGTGCTGGAGTAATCGTACTTTTGTTGCTTGGCACTGAAATTGAGCTTTATTTTGGGGGCATATTTAATGTATTTGATCAAAAACACAGTAATATTGTGGGATGTTATTAACCTTTTTTTTATTCGAATAAGGGAATTTATTCCTGTGATTAACTCCAATCACAATTCAGTCACATGATCCTTCTAATATGATGGTTTGCAAAACATTTCTTTTATTCCTTTGTCTTTTTTAACAGGTCTCCACTGTCACTTATGATCAATTTAATGCATCCTTAATGAATAAAACTATTAATTTCTTAAAAAAAAAAAAAATGACTGACCCCGAACTTTCTAAGGATATTTAGTACTATGTAATAATGCTAATGAAGAAAGTGAGGAAAGAAACAGATTGAGGATGAAAGATGAGAGGAGAGACAGATGGACTGGTAGAGCAGAAGCAGACCGGACCTTATGAGTTTGATTTATGTTTGCGGGCCTTGGCGTCTCTGCTGCCGCCGCTGGTGATGCGGGTGAACTGCGGCGTCACAGTCCGGGTGAGTCTCGGTCGGGGGTCGATGTCACTGATCTGCACTGACTGCAGCATGAGCACCAGATCACGACTCTGCAGCCAATGAGATCTCACCGTCCTGCCTGTCATCCAGCAATATGTTTATCTGCTGATGCTGAACATGTTGTGATCTTGTTCATTTTGGATCACTTCAGAAAAAAAAACATAACATTAACATGCATTCAGCTGTCATACGTTTAATCATTTATTTTAGTCATATAAATGTCAATGTTTTGCTTAATGTTGCTCAGTATTGTATAATAAAAGTAATTGTGAATAATCATAAGTATTTTGTTAAAATGATATGTTGTCGATATGAAATCTCAATTCACATTATTTTTCAGGTTTCTAACAACTTTCTCTTTGCCCTGCACACAGCTCCCCTCCCTCCCCCCACTGTGGGCTGGTTGCCATGGAGAGCTCATCGGTAGCATCAGCGTCGTCGGAGGCGGGAAGCACGCGCTCGCAGGAGATTGAGGAGCTCGAGCGGTTCATCGACAGCTATGTACTCGAGTACCAGGTCCAGGGACTCCTAAGCGACAAAAACGAAACAGAACAGGATGTGGACAAGATTCCGTCCCATACCTCACAGGTAAAACGGGCCCCGTCCCACTCCTCACGGGTAAAACAGGCTCCATTCCACACCTCACGGGTAAAGCAGGCAAAATCAGACCTGTTCCCACATCTAACTGGTAAAACGGACACCGTCCCACACCTCACGAGTAAAGCAGACAAAAACAGACCCCGTCCCACACCTCACGGGTAAAACAGGCCCCGTCCTGCACCTCACTAGTAAAGCAGACCCCAAACCACACCTCACGGATAAAACAGACAAAAACAGACTCCGTCCCGCACCTCACGGGTAAAACAGGCCCCGTCCCGCACCTCACGGGTAAAGCAGACAAAAACAGACCCCGTCCCGCACCTCACGGGTAAAGCAGACAAAAACAGGCCCCGTCCCGCACCTCACGGGTAAAGCAGACAAAAACAGGCCCCGTCCCACACCTCACGGGTAAAACAGGCCCTGTCCCGCACCTCACGGGTAAAACAGGCCCCGTCCTGCACCTCACTAGTAAAGCAGACAAAAACAGGCCCCGTCCCGCACCTCACGGGTAAAGCAGACAAAAACAGGCCCCGTCCCGCACCTCACGGGTAAAGCAGACAAAAACAGGCCCCGTCCCGCACCTCACGGATAAAACAGACAAAAACAGACACCGTCCCACACCTCACGGGTAAAGCAGACAAAAACAGGCCCCGTCCCACACCTCACGGGTAAAACAGACAAAAACAGACACCGTCCCACACCTCACGGGTAAAGCAGACAAAAACAGGCCCCGTCCCGCACCTCACGGGTAAAACAGACACCGTCCCACACCTCACGGGTAAAGCAGACAAAAACAGGCCCCGTCCCACACCTCACGGGTAAAGCAAACAAAAACAGGCCCCGTCCCGCACCTCACGGATAAAACAGACAAAAACAGACACCGTCCCACACCTCATGGGTAAAGCAGACAAAAACAGGCCCCGTCCCGCACCTCACGGGTAAAGCAGACAAAAACAGGCCCCGTCCCACACCTCACGGATAAAACAGACAAAAACAGGCCCCGTCCCGCACCTCACGGGTAAAGCAGACAAAAACAGGCCCCGTCCCACACCTCACGGATAAAACAGACAAAAACAGACACCGTCCCACACCTCACGGGTAAAGCAGACAAAAACAGGCCCCGTCCCACACCTCACGGATAAAACAGACAAAAACAGGCCCCGTCCCGCACCTCACGGGTAAAGCAGACAAAAACAGGCCCCGTCCCGCACCTCACGGATAAAACAGACAAAAACAGACCCCGTCCCACACCTCACGGGTAAAGCAGACAAAAACAGGCCCCGTCCCGCACCTCACGGGTAAAGCAGACAAAAACAGGCCCCCCGTCCCGCACCTCACGGGTAAAGCAGACAAAAACAGGCCCCGTCCCGCACCTCACGGATAAAACAGACAAAAACAGACACCGTCCCGCACCTCACGGGTAAAGCAGATAAAAACAGGCCCCGTCCCCAACCTCACGGATAAAACAGACAAAAACAGACACCGTCCCACACCTCACGGGTAAAGCAGACAAAAACAGACACCATCCCACACCTCACGGATAAAACAGACAAAAACAGACACCGTCCCGCACCTCACGGGTAAAGCAGACAAAAACAGGTCCCGTCCCGCACCTCACGGATAAAACAGACAAAAACAGACACCGTCCCGCACCTCACGGGTAAAGCAGACAAAAACAGACACCGTCCCACACCTCACGGATAAAACAGACAAAAACAGACACCGTCCCACACCTCACGGGTAAAGCAGACAAAAACAGACACCATCCCACACCTCACGGATAAAACAGACAAAAACAGACACCGTCCCGCACCTCACGGGTAAAGCAGACAAAAACAGGTCCCGTCCCGCACCTCACGGATAAAACAGACAAAAACAGACACCGTCCCGCACCTCACGGGTAAAGCAGACAAAAACAGACACCGTCCCACACCTCACGGATAAAACAGACAAAAACAGACACCGTCCCACACCTCACGGGTAAAGCAGACAAAAACAGACACCATCCCACACCTCACGGATAAAACAGACAAAAACAGACACCGTCCCGCACCTCACGGGTAAAGCAGACAAAAACAGGTCCCGTCCCGCACCTCACGGATAAAACAGACAAAAACAGACACCGTCCCGCACCTCACGGGTAAAGCAGACAAAAACAGACACCGTCCCACACCTCACGGATAAAACAGACAAAAACAGACACCGTCCCGCACCTCACGGGTAAAGCAGACAAAAACAGACCCCGTCCCACCCCTCATGGGTAAAACAGGGCCTGTCCCGCACCTCACGGGTAAAGCAGACAAAATAGACCGCGTCCCACACCTCACGGGTAAAACAGGCATTTTTCCTGCTTCTAACATTGTCTTTGAGGGCAAAATGTCCACTTGCTGCCTAATATGGTAACAGGTGCCGTGATGAAGAGATGATCAGTGTTATTCACTTCACCTGTCAGCGTCATCATGATACGCCTGATCGGGTGTTTATAGTGCTTGTCACAATACGCATTGTTTTAAAGCTTTACAGAAAATCATAATTTATAATAGTGTGTGTATATATATCGATTTTCATAAGTATACTGTATGTATCTTAATAAAATATAAATGAATATAGTGTTTATAATCTTATGTATAGAGCTATGTGATGATATATAGTTTACTTTGTGACAATATAAACAATCACTCTTTCTCTATATATGCGTCTCTCAGTGGACAGAAGACTGCAGTGATAAGATTGATGGGAGCTGGTCATCCTCACGGGGCAGGGGCTCGTCCAAACCAGTGAGTTTTTGTGTGTGTGTGTGTGTGTGTGTGTGTGTGTGTCTGATCCATAACTATTCTGTAACACCCTGTCCACTCCAGACACAAGTAGAACTGAAGGGGTCACACAAGTATATCCAGTCAAAGTATTTCTAGTTCTCATTCAGAAATGTCAGACTGCAATTTGTAGCAAAATGCAATTATGCATTACATATGGTACTAGATAGTTTAATATTTCAGTTGTTTTACATTTTGCAAATGACGAACTTGCATTTGATTATAAGAATTTATGTTCCTTGAGAGAATGCAGAAATTTTGCAAGCAAAACCAAATTTATACTTACTCCCAATTTTATTTATTTTTTCCTTCATGTTCTATATATGCATGTGAGTCGGTTTCTAATCCGTTTTCCCAAGTACTGTCAATAGTTTGAGAGTTTTGTTGAGAAAAGGCCTGTTCAGACCAAGAACGAAGACTATGACTCTGTCCCAAATGGAGCCCTAAACCCTTGCGATCGTCCATGAAAGTGACGTGACGTGTAGTCAAGTATATTGTCCCAAACTCAGAACTTGTGCTCCGCATTTCACCTATCCAAGAATAAATGCCTTTGGAGGGAATTTGCAGACCTTTTTCATGTTCAAACAGCCACATTACACACTAAAGACAGTTGAAAGTGGAAAAATATCAGAATAGGACCCCTTTAAGAGCAGAGGATCTTCTGCAGTTCGTTTAACAGGATTCTCTGCATTTACACACGTACTGTGACGTTCCCTCATTAGTGCCACTGGAGCAGACTAAAGCTGTCAGCCATATGGGTAATTTGTGTGTATATTAAATATTAAAGACGATTCACGACACACGTGAGGAGGTTAGATGTGTTGTGTGTACGGTATGTGCAGGGCTGGGTGGGTTACTTTTAAAATGTATTTCACTACAGATTACAAAATACATGCTTTAAAAAGTCCTTTGTAACGTATTTCGTTACGTTACTCAAGTTTAGTAACTTCATCTAAATACTTTAGAATACTTTGGAATACTAATAAGTGTGGAACAAACACAAAAAAGGTCATTACAAGTTTTTATCTCACAATTCTGACATTTTCCCTCAGAATTGTGTGATATAAAGTTGCAATTGTGAGTTATAAAGTCAGAATTATGAGATATAAACTCACAATATTGAGAAAAGTCAGAATTATGAGATATAAACTCACAATATTGAGGAAAGTCATAATTATGAGATATAAACTTGCAATATTGAGGAAAGTCATAATTATGAGATATAAACTGACAATATTGAGAAAAGTCAGAATTATGAGACATATAAGAAAAGTCAGAATTGCAAGCAAAGAAGTTGAGATATAAACTCGCAATTGCAAGAAAAAAAGTCAGTATTGCAAGTTATCATGTAATTCTGACTTTATATCTCCCAATTCTGATTTTATAAAACGCAGTTGTGAGTTTAAATCTTGGATTTTTGAAAA
The DNA here is from genome assembly GCA_037194245.1 of Opsariichthys bidens. NCBI lineage: Eukaryota > Metazoa > Chordata > Actinopteri > Cypriniformes > Xenocyprididae > Opsariichthys > Opsariichthys bidens. The sequence goes on along the minus strand of CM074294.1, from coordinate 18,709,601 downwards.
CAAAATTCAGAATTGTGAGATTCAAACTCGCAATTGCCAGGAAAAAAAAGTTGAATTGTGAGATAAAAAGTTGTGATTACCTTTTTTTACAATCACAAGGACTCAAACAACTGTCACAAAACATGAAAACAGTCGTGGATCATCCAGTAATGTTTACATTAATGTTTAAAAGACATTAAAACTCAAAGTAATCACTTTGGTAATCTAAAACACTTTTCAGATGGAACTGTAATCTGATTACCACCCATTTAAAATGAAACACAGTCACTCAAATGTTGTATTTTAAATGCGTAACTAAGTTACTTGTCTTTCGTTACTCCCCGACCCTGGGTATGTGTTGTCGTACAGTGAGAGAGGGAGTATTGTGAATGACACAGTGCCAGTATTGTTCTGAGGTCACTGAACCCGTGTGTGAAAGCGCTCAATCCCTCCTCTGAACATTCACTATGGCGATGTCACGTGCTTCAAGTGTTCTGCACATGCTCAGTAGCGTCTGATGAACCCGTTTTTACTGAACTGGAATCCCATTTGGCAGTGCATGTTGTATTTTTTTTCATTACGTTTCGTTTTGCTCTGTCAGCATCCCTGATTGAGCATTTGTCCTTTTCAGTGTAGATTTCATAGTTTTTTTTTAAATCTGATATTTTTCTACTTTAATTGTATTTTCAGCATTTTATGAGTTTCCAAAGTTATTGTAAATGTGAGAAACTCGATGGCAGAAACTGCGGGAACGTGCTTATTTTTATTTTATTTCATTTTGCAGTCATTAAAAATGTGTTTTGGTTAATTATTTTTCTAATGTTCTGTTTTTTTTTTTATTTTTGCTGACACTGTAATTTTAGTTTTTTATTTAATAATAATTTAGCCATAATGATATATAATTGTTCCGACTTAGAAACGTGCATTTTTTTTAAAATCGCATTTTAAATCTAAAATATTTTCTGCTTGAAAATGTTACTTTTTAACTCTTTCCCTGCCACTTTTTTTTTTATTTGATTTTTTTTTAAGGTGCCAGCCACCCCTAGCATTTGATCATTTTCGCATAACTTTCATGCCCCCCAGAATATTTAGTTGTATTAATATCTGAACAATATTCACTGTTGTATGAATATTTTGAACAAAAGGCTGAGAATTTTACATACGTAAGCAATGCTTTTATCATTTGTTTCTGCTTCTTTTCCTGTGTTTTGATCCGGAGATTCTGTGCTCTTTCAGAAGATGTGTAATAGCGCCCCCTACCACATTACAGTGAAATCATGGATCTGTCAATGGCAGGGAAAGAGTTAAATGCGTCCTGTACATGTTGGATGATTTAGTGAATTTATCCCGGTTAACGAATCTTCTCTCTCAGGATGATTGGGAGCACAGCAGTAATGGCAGCACCGGCTCTAGACCCAGTTCAGGTTCTCGACCCGGTTCCGGTTCTAGATCAGGCAGCAGAGGACGAAACAACCAGTTCAGAGCTCCGGCAAAGGTGAGATTTCAATTCTGGATGCATTTGATGCCATCAAGACAAAATGTTTTCCAACTTTTCACAATTTTTCTGCATTTGGACTGTGTTTAGAATGGAAACAAGGACTGTTCTTTGGACATCCTGGGGACGGACATTTGGGCTGCAAACCTGGACTGTCATGGGTGAGAGTCACACACTTAGCTGGTGTTTCCTGTATATCGCTTTAAAATACAGCATTCTGTGCAGAATTCAAATGATGTGTTTTGTGGTCTGCGGCGTCTCGATCATGTGATCCGCTGGACCGGAGCAAACACTAACGTGAAGCCAGATTCGTTCGCCTCATCAGAAAGCATATTTAGGCTGTTTGTTTGTATCGTTCCCTATCCCCTATATAGTGCACTATATGCCGTTCGCCATGTAGAAAATGGGAAAAGTGTGAACAAGTGACCGATTTCAGCCGCGGCTTCAGCGTCGATTTATAATGTAGGGGGTGGGACGCTTTAGATTCTAGAGAGGATTTGATTGGACAGAAGATTTGACGCAGTGATGTCATCAATCGCTCATCCATTTTAGTGGAAGTGAGAGAGCGTTTTGGATCTGCTAAGTTTGTCATTGTTTTGGGACACACCAGCTTCTTCATAACTTTAAAGCTACACTGTGTCGTTTTTCGTCCACTAGAGGTCGCCTATTCAAAACAAAGGCGTAGCTTGATGACACTGAGTTTGAGCGAGGAATCTTGGGACATGCGGTCTTCACCTCACAGCCGGTGGAAAAGATTCGGGATGAGACTCGGGCAGAAATCACGTTCATGGATGCGATTATTAACGTTACTGTATGAAGCAGAGCAGGAGCGAGTGTTGTGGAGCTGAACGAGACACGCCTCGAGAGCAGAGGGACTTTTATTATGACACAGTCATGAGTGTGAGGAAACAAAGCTCTCTTTATCATATTAGACACATTTGAGTGTGTTGAAGATGATGCGATAACGTTACTCTGAGCGTTCGCTCGCGGCTGCTGAGACACGTTCACACTGCAGTAAGATCGATATTAGAATATCATATTTGACCTTTTTTCATCATTTAGCAGACGCTTTCATCCAAAGCGACTTACAAGGGGAGCAATTCGGGGTCAGGTGTCTTGCTCAAGGACACTTTAGTCATGGTATCGAAGGTGGAGAGAGTGCTGTTCATTCACAATCCCCACTTTCACTTCCTGCCGGCGAGGGAATCGAACCGACAACCTTCAGGTTACAAGCCCGACTGCCTCACCATTAGGCCACGACTACCCATAATCACTCATATTAAATGCTGGATGGCTTGTGTTGAAAAATTGCATGCAACTAATTTTAAAACGTATTGTGATAGTTATTTGAAAATTATGTATATCTGTAACTAAAAATAAAGCTGCATCTGATTATGATGTTAGCTACTTGACAAAATACTGTCTTTCTCTGGTAAAACATGGTACTCACAGAAAATCAAGAAAATTTGATTTAAACAATAAGACTAAATATGTCGAGCTATATTACAATAATTGACCCTTCGCAAAGCCCCGCCCCCTTTAGTTACCGTTGCTAAGCCACGCCCTCTCACGCCACACATCATGTTCTCACGAAGTGAAAAATACATCCTGGAGCAAAGAGGACACTGACAACGCATGAAACAGTTTCATGTTTAAAATATTGTAATTTATTAAAGAAGTTTAATCGGTAAATAGCGTCTAGTGTGCGTTTAATGTGTCGTGACAGATCATCTCTTCATACTAGTTCATTTATAGCATCAAATAAACATGAATGAACATCAGAAGGAATGTTCAAGTTCACCGACGTTAATCTACTAACTCCGCTGACCGCTTTGAACGACAAAATGACGGGTTATGATTGGTCAGATCGCCTGTCAATCAAACTGTTTGCAAAGAGTCAAATGTATCAAAACAGTTGTTCCCTTGACTAATAAAACATGTTAAAAGATATTAAAGTGTCTTTAGTGTTTCCATGGTTTCTACAAAATAAAACCGGAAACCCAATATAAAGCGGATATAACGCCATTGTCTCTCACACGTCCCGGATCCTTGGTTAAAATAGCAATTTTCTCACGATTTGCAAATAATTGTAAACATTTGGGATATTGTAAGTACTTATTTATTACTGTTACATATTTTACTGCAATAATCTTACATATCACAAGTTTAAGGCTAATGATATTCCTACTAAAAGCTTAAAAACTTTGATTTCAGTGGGACTTTAAGGGAGCGTTTGAAAATGAAGAAATGATGACCGCCATAAATATTAATACTTTTTTATATATCAAGTCACAATTTTAATCAGAAAAAACACCGATAGTAGTTTTAGCACGACAGCATTACAGTTCGTTTACTCCGGTAAAACGGCCTGTGATTGGTCGATCCCGGCTGTTAAGTCAGTATTTTCAGCGGTCAGTG
>CM074294.1:18643209-18690709 GCA_037194245.1 Opsariichthys bidens | reverse complement strand
GTTTGAGGACCCGCCTCTCTCGGCCACGGAGGAAGTTCCTCATGAATTTAAAAACTCAGACTTGATGGATTCTGATGGGGCGAAACCCGAAATGGCAGCCGTAACCTCACGAGTGTTTCCGTTGTCTCCATAGCTTCGTTCACGATGCCGTTCTGTTGTTTTCCACAGACATCTGGCACAGATCAGATCTTGTTGCTTGCTTGTAAACAGCAAAACGCTTATTAGAGAAGACATTTTGGTCTGAGCCACATCTAGACGCTCATCATGTCAAATTCTCCTGTGAATTCAAGATTTTTGGGCATGTGAAAAATGTTACGTTACGTGGGATTTGGTTTTAGCCATGCACATTTGATTGGATTGTAATGTCAAGTTATATCTCATTATTGTCACGAGACGAAATATATGCACTGCGGTTCAAAAGTTTTGGAAATCATTTCTGAAGGATCGTGCGAGATTGAAGACCGCTGAAAATTAGGGATGCCGATTTTGGCCGATACGATAACCGATAATTCTTTTATATTTGAAACCTGATAACTGATATATTCTGCAATAAATCATAATAAACATTTTTATATAATTTTTGAGAGCCTGATTAAAAGTCATGTCCCAAGCATGTTCTCCATTATATTTTTTTGTAGTCTATATGACAGACTTGAACTCAACTGTATTTTCCTTTTAAGTGATTTCAGTCTTATTTCAAGCAGTTCAAAACCATCATGGTGAACAGTGCGCATCTGAAGGAAACGATCCATTATTTATCGGCTTTGATATATCCGTCAAACTTTCTTATCTGGCTGATAACAATAATACTAAAAATTTATCGCCGATACCGATATGATATATTGTGCATCACTACTGAAAATGGATCCTTTCATCACAGAAATAAATTACATTTTAAAATATATATATATATATATATATATATATATATATATATATATATATATATATAATATTTATATATTATATTTTTTTATATTTATATATTAATTTTTTTTATATTTATATATTATATTTTTTATATTTATTTATATTATATATTTTAGATTTATATATATTATATATTTTAGATTTCTATATATTCTATATTTTATATTTATATATTATATATTTTAGATTTATATTTATTATATATTTTAGATTTATATATTATATATTTTTTATATTTATATATTATATATTTTAGATTTCTATATACATATATGTTTTATATTTATATATACATATTATATATTTTATGTATTTTATATATATATATATATATATATATATATATATATATATATATATTTTTTTTTTTTTTTTTTTATATATATATACATATATATTTTATATATATATTATTGATTTTACTGACCAACTCATTTGCGTGTCGAGTTGTTTATTACACTAACCCGTTCTTATAGTCATGTAGCCCAACCATTACATGTAAAAGAGACGGCAGAACTTTCTTCAAACATTCACTGTTTGTGTTTCTGCAGAAGAAAGTAAGTCATACATGTTTGAAACAACATGAGAGTGAGATTCGATGATGGCAATTTTCATTTCTGAATGAAGTTTTCACTTCAAGATGTGTCAGTCGAGGTCCTGCCAGGTCTTTGACGTAGCATTTTATCATTATGAATGCATCCGGAGGTTTATTTTATTACGCTTCCGTTGTTTTTTTTGTAATGAACATGATGGCTGGCGACTTTCTGTGTCCGACTTTGGCTGGGTTTCTGTGTTGGGGGCGGGGTTAAGCGTTAGAAGCCCTTATTACTGAGCCGACAAGGAAAAGCAGCCAATTACACTAATCTCCCACCACATCTGTGTCCAATCAGAGACAGCCAATCAGCATACAGTGGTTTTGGCTTCAGAGACTCAGAGGGGTTAGAAACAGAAACCCTGAAGAGTGTGTGTGTGTGTGTGTGCGCTGCTACTGCAGCTCAGAGCTCAAGAATGTTCCATTATGCTGTTAAATGGAAGGTTGTCAGAGTTTAGGGTTTTATTACCCATCATGCACCAGTACTTGTTTCCCTGATCTGGCCGATAAACATTGGCGTTTTAACCTCCTGCTGTACCCAAGAGGAAAAATCCCTTTATCTTACCATCAGTTTATGGTACTGTAGATGTTGTGGTTCTCTTGTGTCTGTAGATAATGTCCATACAGCAGACTGACCTCTGAAGTCACATGCACAAACTGATCTTCATTCAGATCTTCATGACGTATTTTCATGTGAAACCATGTTAATAATAATGAAGGGTGGGACTTGATTCTAAACATCTGTATTTGATTGAATTGAATTGCTCCGATGTCAAGTAACATCATATTTGAACATTTAATGTCATTACTTTAATGTAAAAAGCCATTTTGTACAAATAGAACCAGGATGCGCGCACACACGCACATAAGTGTGTGTGTGTGTGTGTGTGTGTGTGTGTGTATGTATATATATATATGTATATATGTGCATATATATGTATACGTGTGTGTGTATATATATATGTGTGTATATATGTATGTGTATTTATATATATGTGCATATATATGTATATATATGTATATATGTGTGTATATATGTGTGTGTGTGTATATATATGTGTGTGTATTTATATATGTGTGCATATATATGTATATGTGTGTGTGTGTGTATATATATGTATATATGTGCATATATATGTATACGTGTGTGTATATGTGTATGTGTATTTATATATATGTATATATGTGCATATATATGTAAATGTGTGTATATGTGTGTGTATATATATGTGTGTGTGTGTATATATGTGTGTGTGTGTGTATTTATATATATATGTGCATATATATGTATATATATGTGTGTGTGTAAATACACATAAATATATAAATACATTATAAATATATAAATATAAATAAATAAATATGATTTTAAATAAGAAAAAATATTCCATTCTGGTTGTAATTTATTTTTTTAATAAAAAAATATATATAGCAGTTAATAAATTATATAACAGTAATGAAAATTGTAAATTGAGAATTTAAAAAAAAATACACATTTAGATAAGTTTCTAGCAAAATGTGCATAATTATCATGACAATAATATTGCTGTTATAAAAACAAATGTTTGAAAAAAATGAAGCTTTAAAAAACTTTATGCAAAATTTAACATCTTACCGTTTTACGTTTGTGAGATTCACTTGTATATAAGCTGTAAAGATATTTTGTTGTTGCGTTTCTCATGTGTGCTCTGGTTTGTTCTCTCTGTCTGCAGGTTTTTCCTCCTCTGCCGAATGAAGCTGAGATCGCACACACTAAGAAACTGTTTCGCCGCCGCAGAAATGACCGCCGGTGAGTCACTCCACACGCCGCCACGGCAGCGGCATGACCTTCTCCTCACGTTCAGAGCGTTACGTTTCTGTCGGACCAGTTGTTTAGTGCAAACGTTAAGCACAGAGCGCTGACGTTAGACTCGTAAAGCAGAAAACACACCAGCTCACACTTTCCACACGTGTCAGAGTCGAATGTAATGTGTTTGTGTTGTGTTTGGAGTAAAACGCGACGTTCTTTACACTGTTAATCCATAAAGCCACTTTTTTTGGTTTTGACTTTGACCTCATTGGAAGAGTTCTCTGCAGTTGCTAAGAAACGGCAAAAAAAGAAAATATTTTGGTCTAAACTTGTGTGAAAGAAATGGAGAAAGCTGTGGGTGAAAGAAAGCAAAACCCTTCTATTATTCCCGGCTTTGTTAATGCAAAGAAAAAGCTCTTGTTGTTTTCGGGCCGATGTCCTTGTGTGTGGAACCCAGTCCGACTGCATGTCTTCGGTGGACGCTTCTCATGTCTGCTTTGCGTTTATACAAAATTGAGTGTTTTTGCTTTGACGGGACGTGTGGAGCAGAATAGATGGTTTGTATGTGAATGAAGGCTCCCAGATTCCCGTCGCCTGTCCGTTAGTGGCCTTTCCTGCGCCTCAGACACGTGACTCCCGGCTTCACTCATTCAGTTTTTAATTAAAAACCATTTCCCCTGAACGTCTGAGTTATGATAGTCTTCAAGAGCGAGATTATCGACAAAACAAGGTTTTGAAAGAGGACTAGCGAGAAGATGAGTTTACCTGTTCTGTGTGATGATGTATAATGTCCCAACAACCTCTTTAGTCCCGTTTAGACCAAAAATGGTCATAATTTAGAAATAAAAATGCATTTTAGCCCTCTAATTTGAACCCTCCGTTTTAAGGGGCGTGTCTTCTGTTTGACTTATGTGTAAACGCCCACTGCTGTGATTGGCTAACATCTTTGCATATGAAATGGAAACTTTTAGCACGTTTTTACTATTACAGCTGTCAAGGTTAACTAATCCTGAAAAGTGTTGCATCACATTCAGATCTATGGCATTATATTTAGATCGTGGCATGAAAGGTTGCAGTGATGAACGTTGTAGATGATCACAGACATGTTGTTGAGCGCACGAAAGCGGCGATCTCGTCATTAACACTCAATTTCTGTTTTCATCATAACTGACAGTGCAAACGCGATGTAAATAAGAGCTTCGCTGAATAAAACGAGTCCAGATAAACTCGCGCTGTTTGATTGACAGCTCCAGCGATTGTAATGGGAGCGTTCTTTATAATCTAATCACGGTTTAAATAACGGATTATTTTTATCCTACAAAGAGAAACAACGTGAAGTTGAGTGTTTAGTCACTGGTTTGATTTACGAACACAATAAAAGAACATCTGACTGTACATGAATCACTAATATCAGATCAGGCTTTAGAACGAACACTGAATTCCGTCGAGTCTATATTGTAACAGACTGTTTGCAAAGTCTGCGATTGATTTACCAAAGAATCCACATGAAATACTGAATACAAATAAATAAAGCTCAGCTGAGACACTGTTGAAAATAAATCACCATATTCCTAGCATTAGGATCCTTCGAAAGGTATTTTAGCCCTGTATCGCTCTTCTCTCCTCCTCATCTCACTGACACACCAGTGGGCGGGGCTAATGATGCAACGATCAAGTAGGCGTTGATTTCTTCAGCAGAGGCGGTCGACGAGTCGTTATCTGGACTTGATTACAATAAAAGCTGTTTTTGGACTAACAAAGAAGTTTTCAGTTCTGAAACTTGCAGGATATTCTTATAGTATAGTAGTAACTTGATTTCTCAGTTCATGACCCCATCATGACCAAATTTTGGCACGTTTTTCTACGTTTGACTTTTTAACTACAAAAGTTAGACGTAAGAGTAAAGACAATCTTTTAGAGAATAAATCTTTTCTGGGTTCAGATATAGAGAGCGATATAGTCACTGCGCAAGACGATTTTCTTCCCACTCCTCTCTCTCTCTCTCTCTCTCTCTGTCTCTCTCTCTCGCTCCCACTCCTCTAACAGAAGGCTTTTCAGCCTGTTATTGCTGGTGTTGGCCACCCACAATGCTTTGCTTCTGCCAGAGAGGACCCTGCGGTCATGTTGTTTGTTGGCATCGGTTCTTGCCTTTTCTTTCTCTCTTGCTCTCCAGATTAGTTTGCTAAATCGAAACATCTTTGCAGTCACATTTATGAACTGCAGCATATTTTGTTGACAGAATCTCACAGGAAAGCAGTTTAGATTTATTAAGAGATGTGTGTGTTTATCCATGTATATCAATGTTAAACATTGATATAAGAATAGGGTCAGATTCATCCAAAATATACCGTGTCTCTTTTATGTAGATATCAGTTCAAATGTTTGTTTTATTTTTTGTGAAAGAAAGAAATTAATACTTTTATTCAGCAATATATGAATCAGTAATTTGTATTATTTAATCAAAAGTGAGAGTGAAGACGTTCAATTCATTAAAGAATCCTGAAAACAAAAGTATTATGGTGTCCGCAAAAATAGGAATCGGAACTGTTTTCGACATTGATAATAATCAAATATGATTCTCGAGCATCAAATCATCGTATTTGAATGATTACTGTTATTTTAAATGGTAATAATATTTCACAATTTTACTGTTTTTATACAATAAATGAGCCTTGGTAAGCATAAAACGCTTTTCAAAACCATGAAAAAATGCTTAAAGGTACAGTGTCATTTTTGAAAAATTTTGTGGACAGAACTTGTAGCCAATCAGCAGTAGGGGGCGTGTCCACTCCCAATGGGGGAGGAGAGAGAGTGAGCGAGAGACATTACAAAAGAGAGAATATCACTAGAAAAAGAATTGTTACGATCAGGCAAGAGCTTTCGGTGCGGTGTTAATCCGGCACTTGAGAAAGGCCTGAGGTTGTCATTTCTGCTCCGTACATATTGGTTTTGAGTGTCATGTCTGGGGCAGCTGGTCTCTTGCATGTTCATTTTTGTGCTTCTTTGTCATTCGTTAGTCATCTTCACTTTATTTTTCGCCAAGAGACGTTGTGCGTTTGTGCAATTTGGGGGCGGAGCAATGAAGGGAGGGTGTGTTTGGGTTTATTTCAGATATCAAGTGCTCAGCAACGATCGCATACTGCGCCTTTAAGTACTCTAAACGGGTGTGTGTGTGTGTGTAGATGTAATTTATTATATATTTTTGTTGTACTTACAAACATTTTTAAGATAGTTTGAGGCGAAGGAATATGCTTTTCAGGTTCTGTCGCGTGTTTCGCGCGTATAAAGAAGCTCAGCGGCTGGATAATCTGCAACACCCGGAATAAACTCTGGATGAGGAGTGACGGTGGACCTTCACAATGGGTCGACATGGACACAAAAGCCATTAAGAGACCATGTTTTGTGTGGTTTTCTTTGACGATCCGAGTCATAGGAAGTGTACGTTCCACTCGCGTCGGATTCAAGAACCTCCAGCGTGGAAACCATCCCGCCGTTTCATATTCACTGCGGCGTGTCTTGGCTTTTGTAGCATTATGTAGATGCCATGCTGTTCCCTGGAACTCCTGTAACGTTTTTATTCTATTAAATTCAATTCTATTCTTTTTTTATTTTTATTATTCTCCCAAGTAGACTTCATGACTGTCCCAATCATTTATTCTTGCATTTTTGTTTTAGATTTTACTGTTCCGTCTCCTCCTTTTCCTTCTTCTCCTGTCTTCTTGCGTCCCATTCCTCCTTGTTTCTACCCTTTCATCCTCATTGTTCACGCGTCATCTCCCTGTCGTACCCGTAGCCGGTCCGATCCGCCCCGGGACGAGCTGACGGTGCTGCTGCCGGCTGAGGGGAAGCGGCAAGTGTCCAGGTCAGTGTCTCAAACGAGTCCGGCTCGAAGCAGCTCTCCTGAATCCTGTCTGCTCACTCTTGTCCTTCCACTTACACTCTTCGCTCCTGAAAACCAGACTCTTGAGCCGCTTGTGGGATCCATCCTGCTCTCGGGATTCAAACTAACCATCTTCTGACTGTCCTGGAATAGTGTCCTTGAGGTCATGTTTGCTTTATTCTGCTTGCTCAACAAATCCTGATCACTGTACAGTATGTTCTCATCCTCTCACTTCAGTTGAGTCATCATTAATCTACAAAGTATCTCCAGTACGGAATGAAAATCCAAATCGCGGGCGTTCAGGTGGCGGGGATGGGGGAATGCTAAAGGTTTAGTTCACCCAAAAAATAAAAAAATAAATCACTTTCTTCTTTCAGAGTTATATTAAAAAAATTCCTGGCTCTTCCGAGCTTTATAATGGGAGTGAATAGTAACTAAGATTTTGAAGCCCAAGAAAGTGCATCCATCCATCATAAAAGTAATCCATATGGATCCAGCGGGTTAATAAAGGCCTTCTGAAGTGATGGTTTTTGTGATAAAAAATATCCATATTTATTACTTATTTATAGACTATAATCACTAGCTTGTGGTAACATCTCTGTCCATGCGTTCACGAGAGACCGGAATACGGGAAGTGCATATGGAAGCCAGTGATTGTAGTTTACAAAGTTATAAATATGGTTATTTTTCTCACAGAAACCCATCGCTTCACTTCAGAAGGCCTTTATTAACCCCCTGGAGTCGTATGGATTACTTTAATGATGGATGGATGTGCTTTTCGGGGGCTTCAAAATCCCGGTTACCATTCACTCTCTTTATAAAGCTCGGAAGAGCCTGGATATTTTTTTATGTAATTGTGTTTGACTGAAAGAAGAAAGTCATATACACCTAGAATGTCTTGAAGGTGAGTAAATTATAGGATAATTTTCATTTTTGGGTGAACTATGCCTTTAATGAAGGTCATTATGGGAGTGGTTCTGGTGGAGTGAAAGACATTAGTGGTCGACCGATATGGCCAATGCTAATATAAAGCATATATATATATATACTTCATGCCAAATATCTGCCATTATATCAGCCTTGGCGAAATATCAGTCAACCACTGCTGTATTACCTGAAAACACAGAAATGGAGGCTGATTCTTCTAGAATCTTCTTGAGATGATCGGTTTTAAATGGTGGAGATCTAGTGTGTGTTCTGTGATGGAGAAAGTTTGGGCAACTGTAGACTTAATCAGCGTAAACGGCATATTTAGCTTGACAAATACAGAGACGCAGTTTGTCTATCTAGTCGCATCTAGTTATTTTTCCACTTGAACATTTCGGAAAGATGAGTTTTTGAATTTTTATGAACAGATTTGCTTTGTACTTCTCTTGCATTGTACGTCTTATTTTCGTTTGTATCAATTTAAATTTGGTGTCTGCTGCGGGTGAAATCTTTAACTTGAGCAAAGATGCAGACATGAAGTGTGAAGATTCCCGTCGTAGACAGACCTGTGTAAAGCAAACACATTGTTACTGTTATGTAAGAGGTTTTCTCATAACTTTTTGGTGTGTGTGTGTGTGTGTGTGTGTGTGAATGAGGGAAGGGTTGGGTGTGGACACCATTGAATCCAACTCTTGCTCTGCTTAAAACACTGAAGTGTCTCACTCTCTCTCTCACACACACACACACACACACACACACGTTCATTTTGCTATCAAAGTGAGGACATTCCATAGGCGTAATGGTTTTTATACTGTACAAACTGTACATTCTGTCCATCTACACTAACTCTACCCATCACAGAAAACATTCTGCATTTTTTTTTTTTTACATTTTTAATAAAACATTAAGTATGTTTTTAAAGCTATTTGAAATACGAGGAAGTTGTGGTCATGTTTAAGTCATAATACCAGTGTCATACCCACGTCATAATACAAACTTGTGTCCTCATAAATCACAAAAACGCACACACACACAAAATGGAAATCTGCGATGGAAAAAAAAATCCCCCAAAAATCTGATTCATCATTAAAGGGGACCCTTCTACAAAGTCTTGATTGTGTTTTTGGGTTCTGTTAGAACAGGTTTCGGGAAGCACCGTCGGTAACGCCTTCTGAAAAGCACAACGTGCTCTGATTGGTCAGCTGGATCATTGTGTTGTGATTGGTCAAGCACTTTGAGTGCGTTTGGGAAATGTCCCCGCCCCTTACCATAACCGCCAGTTTCAACACACTACTAACTAACTCCACCTTTATTTTGCATATGGGCGGGGATTATTTAAATGAGGAATATTGGGACATGTTGTCAGAGTCATGTCTTGTTTAGTTCATTTCAGTCTTGTGTCGTTCTGGTACGTCATGTCTGCACCTGTCCTCGTTCGTCCTATTAGTTAAAGTGTTATCACCTGTTATCATTATCTGTGTATTTAAGTTCCTGCCCGTATCCGAGTCGTTGTCGGTTATTGTTTGTGCTTTGCATACTGCTGCGTGTCTGATCCCTTCTTATATGAATAAACCTGTCTGTTTGATTCAACCTTCGTCTCCTGTCAGAACCCCAGCGTTACTCACGACTACAATGAAGGTGTTTCAGGGAGTTTGGATAAAAGAGTCTGCCAAAGCCATAAATGGCAATATTTTTTTGACCAATGAGGATTCGCTGTGGGCGGAGCTACTCTCCATAATCATGCTGTGCCTTATAATGGTTATTGCCGGTTAAAATAAAACAAAAAAGGATGAAGTGTGTCATTTTCTCATGTCATTTTATGTTAACAGCTAACATTGGGTTGGTTTTCCAGCCATTGTTTCGTCATTTTAAAAGTCAAAGGTTAATTTCTACTTCTAGTTGAGATATTACTTTACTATATATCTGAAATGTCTCACATGTGACTCTGTTGAGCAGATGTTTGACTTCAATGCAATAGAAGTGCTTTGACTCCTCCGAAACACGTTCAAGGACATTCTGTTGAATGTGGTTGAGATTTGGTTAAAATGACTTTTAAGGGAGCTTAAGAAACATTTACCTTGATCACACTTGATGAAATTAGTTACAATTCTAAAACTAGATATTGTTAATGCTGTTAAAAACAACCCAAGTTGGGTTGAAAATGGACAAACCCGGTGGTCGGGTTGTTTTAACCCAGTTGGGTTAAATGTTTGATTTAACCCAACTATTGTTTAAAAATCACTGGCTTAAAATGAACCCAAAAAATTAAAACTCAGACACATAATTACTAGAGACAACAAGGGGAACATTTATTAATAAGCAATTTAATAATTGTTTATGTTCGATAAACTTATTAATAAATTTCCAACATACAGTTCTTTGGGTTCATTTTAAGCAAGCGATACAGTCGTTTTTAAACAATAGTTGAGTCGAATTAAACTACCCAGCAGATTGGGTCAAGCATTCAACCCAACCGCTGAGTTTGTCCGTTTTCAACCCAACTTGGTTGTTTTTGACCCAGCATTTCTTGCTGTTTTTATTGCTGAATGTACATAAAACATCATTACGAAAGCATCTGCGTGAAACCTGTTCCCGTGGAGCGAACTCAAGGGCTAAACCACGCAAAGCCTGAGGAATGTCACGGTCAGCACCTTGACATCTTATTTTCAACCTGTCATTCAGCACACTCAGTGTGTGTCTCCCCTAAAATTAACCCCTCGTAAAAACCAAAACAACTCGGTCAAACGTGACCTTAAACTGGCCGTCTCGCTCTAAAGCTGTCAATCAAACGTCCAGCCTGTCCTCTCGGCGAGGAGATTCCCGTGTGTGTGGCATCGTGTGTGCGTGGGCGCGGAATACCGTGTTTCACGGGAGAGCAGAGGTTACGTTTGTTAATGATCACTAGTGAAGACATTGGTCTTTGAAGTGTCAGCTGACTTGAGATGGTCGTTGTGTGTCCGCTTCAGGCCTCCGTACGCTTGTTCACTCCTCATAGAAGCAGTAAAATTGTTCCTTCGTCCTGCGTCACTGACCGTGAGCTGGAAAAACTCTTTTATTGCTATAAATCTACACTCAGAAACATTTAAGCTTAAATTTAAGATTCGTGGGTTTGAGTTGCATTTATATTTTTCATCCGTTTGGGTTACAGTTTTCACAAACTAATAAACTTGCATATTTGTCAACAGAGCTGAAATGTATTTCACTACAGATTAGAAAATACATGCTTTAAAAAGTCATTTGTAACGTATTTCGTTACATTATTCAAGTTTAGTCACTTTAGAATACTTTGGAATACTAATAAGTGTGAACAAACACAAAAAAGGTCATTGCAAGTTTTTATCTCACAATTCTGACTTTTTCCCTCAGAATTGTGAGATATAAAGTTGCAATTGCGAGTTATAAAGTCAGAATTATGAGATATAAACTGAAAATATTGAGAAAAGTCAGAATTATGACATTCAACTCACATACTAAATTCACAATTGCAAGAAAAAAGTCAGTACTGCAAGTTTATTTCATAATTCTGACTTTATAACTCGCAATTGTGAGTTTAAATCTCGCAATTCTGAGAAAAAGAAGTCAGAATTGTGAAACTCATAATTGTGAGGGAAAAAAACTAATTGTGAGGAAAAAGTTGCAGTGACGAGTGAATTATAAAATGACTCACAAAACATGAAAACAGTGGAAAACATGAAACTGAACTCGTCTTTTTCAGACGGTCAGAGTCAGAGAATCACCAATCGCTGTTTAAATGACATTAAAACTCAAAGTAATCACTTTGGTAATCTAAAACACTTTTCAGATGGAACTGTAATCTGATTACCACCCATTTAAAATGTAACTGTAATGAAACACAGTTACTCTAATGTTGTATTTTAAATACGTTACTAAGTTACTTGTATCTCGTTACTCCCCGACCCTGTTTGTCAATGAGACATCGGTAAGATTTCTGTAACAAACTGAATGTGTTTTAAATACTCAGTAATCACGTTCATATTTGTCATAATTAAATCCAATTTCTTTCCATCTCATACATTTGAATTAAATGCATGTTCCACGGATACAGTATTTTAACCATGTTCATACTTTTTAGCTGAATACGTTTATACTGATTTTAAACATAAATGCATTTTGAAAATGTGATTTTTTAAAAAAAAAAAAATAAGTAGATGTAAATAGTTAATAATAATCTTTTTTTTTTTAGAAGATTTTTTGTTGTTGTTGTTGTTTTGTCTTGCCTATTTAATTTATGAAATGAAAAAATATACATACAATTTTGTTAGTTTATGTTAGAGCTGTATAATCCAGATAAATGGAAATTTTATATGCAATTCATATACATACATCTTAAATTTGTCTAAATATATTTATATGTTATGTCATATATATGTTGCTGCATGTCGGCGAAATCTCATTGCTCCAAAAATCCTGTATATTAAAGGGTTAGTTCACCCAAAAAAGAAAATTCTGTCATTAATTACTCCCCTTTATATTGTTCTACACCCGTAAGACCTTCGTTTAGATGAGATCCGATGGTTCAGTGAGTCTCTATTGATAATTTACACTTTCAGATGAACAGAAAGACACTAAAACATATTTAAAACGGAGTACAGTGGTTCAACGTTAATAATATAAAGCGATGAGAAAACAAAATAACGACTTTTCAATATCTAGTTATATACGAAGCTTCATGAATCTTTTGAGTCGAATCAGTGGTTCGGAGCGTGAATAATCTTATAATCGCTTTATAATATTAATGTTGAACCGCTGTACTCAGTTTTAAATATGTTTTAGTGTCTTTCTGTTCATCTGAAAGTGTAAATTATCAATAGAGACTCACTGAACCGTCGGATCTCATCAAAAATATCTTCATTTGTGTTCTGAAGATGAACGAAGGATTCAGAACGACTTGAGGGTGAGGAATTAATGACTGAATTTTTGGGTGAACTAACCCTTTAAACACTGAATACGTTCAGATCGGCTTGGATTGTTTTATTCAACATCAAGCGATTAACTTGGACGAAGTGTGTTGCACTTTGTTAGCTCAAGCTAATTGCTTGAATCCAAATACAAGTCAGATTATTGCCAACATTTGTCCACACAGACGTAATAATTAATGACACATAGCGTGCACCAACTCATTCAGCGCTGATAATGCGTGCCGACACGCAGCACATGTCAGCGTGTCTGTATACACATGTACTGTACACACAGGCTTGTGTGATTGTAAAGCCGTAATCCAGTGTCGGTCTGGATGACTGGAGCTCTGCTGGTGAAGATGGATCATCCCGTCAGCCTGGTGCAAACATGGAGATCTGGGTGTTTACATATTGACTCAGATCTGCCGTAAATCATTAACACACACTGTGTGCGGCTGCAGTTGTTAGCAGAGGTATTTCAGTTGATCGTCACTGTTACTCATGCTCATATTTTGGGTTGAGGCACGTTCACACGAGGAACAATAACCGTAAAGATGACTCCACATCGACGCATTCTGTTGGCCGTCGAGGTTTTTATTGTTCATCATTCTGAAAATGGTGCAGAAAATATTGCTTCTTTCCCTCCGTGATCATTATAGTTGAGGTGTGAATGATTATTAAAACTGATTTACTTTTTTATTTGAGAATTTTTGTGTATGTATTGAATTTCTTTAAACACCCAGAATGCTCTTAAAACTGCGTTGTGCATCAGAATTGATTTATATTAAATTAAATTGTATTTGTTTGTTTTGTGCATTTGTTTGTTTATTTATTTAACCATCCAGAACACCCTAACTACTGCTTGGCAACATCTACTCCGAAGACCTTAGCAACCGCATAACAATGTATGACTGCTGCTTGACGAACACACCCTGGCAACCACCTAACAATGCCCTAGCAACTACCTAATTCTCTCAAGTGCATAAGATAAAAATGTTCCAGTACACCATAGCAACTGCCTAGCAACACCCTGGAAACCACACACCACAGTGTTTGGGCATGAAGCACTCACTGACATGGTCAATAACAGGCTGTTTTTGTTGTTGTACTAGGAGACCCCAGCGCTTGCCTGGAGGAGGAGGGGCTGGAGGGAAGTCCCAGAATCCTCAGCAGCAGCCGGGACTGCAGCAGCAACAGCTGACCAATCAGATGCAACAGCCCAACGTAGACCAATCAGGTGCCGGCACGAAGCACGGAGGGCGGGGTTACCAGGGCCAGCAGAACCAGGGCGGGCGGCAAGGTGGGTCGCATCACGGCTACAGCCAGAACCGCCGCTGGCATCAGCATCCCAAACACCAGACGAACAGTTTCAGTCAAGGGCCCTCGGGGGCCGACAGGGGCCTCACGCGCAATACCAAAGAGACAGAGAATGTAAAACACGAGGAGCCGGAGCCCGACACCGAGAGAGGAGCGAAGGATGAGCCTGCGAAAGAGGAGAGAAAGAAAGAAGACAAGGAGGAGAAGACCGAGAGCGGGAAGATCTGCTTACTGCAGTCGTCGAAAGAGAGACTGAGGAGGAGATTGAAAGAGAAGGTGCTTTGAAATTGGCCAGCAGTGCATTCCAGTTTAGTTCCCGAAACTGAATTGAGTTCGAATTTATAGAATTAAATGTAGAATTGCCATTTGAATTTGAGGGCAAGGAAGCAGAAGTAAAATGAACTGAAATCCATATGACGGTATTTACAAATGGATGGAAGGATGGATTGATAGACGAATAGATGGATGGAGAGAAAGATGGATGGATAGACGGAGAGATGGATGGATGGATAGATAGACGAATAGATGAATGGAGAGAAGGACGGATGGATAGACGAGAGATGGATGGATGGATAGATAGATGGATAGACGGAGAGAAGGATGGATGGATCGATGGACAGAGAGGATAGATAGATAGATAGATAGATAGATGATGGATGGAGGGATGGATGGATGGATGGATAGACGGCGAGAAGGATGGATGTATAGATAGATGGAGAGAAGGATAAATAGATGAATGGATGGATCGATGGACAGAGAGAAGGATGGATGCATAGATAGATGGAGAGATGGATGGATAGATATATAGATAGATGGAGAGAAGGATAGATGGATGGATCGATGGACAGAGAGAAGGATAGATAGATAGATAGATAGATAGATAGATAGATAGATAGATAGATAGATAGATAGAGGATGGATGGATGGATAGACGGTGAGAAGGATGGATGGATAGATGTATAAATAGATGGAGAGAAGGATAGATAAATGGATGGATGGATGGATGGATGATGGAGGGATGGGTGGATGGATGGATGATGGATGGAGGGATGGGTGGATGGAGAGAAGGATAGATGATTGGATGGATGGATGGATGGATGGATGATGGATGGATGATGGAGGGATGGGTGGATGATGGAGGGATGGGTGGATGGATGGATGATGGATGGATGGATGATGGAGGGATGGATGGATGATGGATGGAGGGATGGGTGGATGGAGAGAAGGATAGATGATTGGATGGATGGATGGATGGATGGATAATGGATGGATAGATGGATGGATGATGGATGGATGGATGATGGAGGGATGGGTGGATGGATGGATGATGGATGGAGGGATGGGTGGATGGATGGATAGACGGCAAGAAGGATGGATGGATGTATAGATGGAGAGAAGGATAGATGATTGGGTGGATGGATGGAGGGATGGATGGATGGATAGACGGCGAGAAGGATATGGATAGATGGATAGTTGGATAGATAGATGGATAGACGTTGAGAAGGATGGATGGATGTATAGATAGATGAGAGAAGGATAGATGGATGGATAGATAGACGGAGAGAAGGATGGATGGATGGATGGATGGATGGACAGAGAGAAGGATATATAGATAGATGGAGAGATAGATAGATAGATAGATAGATAGATAGATAGATAGATAGATAGATAGATAGATAGATAGATAGATAGATAGATAGATAGAGGATGGATGGATGGATGGATAGATGTGAGAAGGATGGATGGATAGATGTATAAATAGATGGAGAGAAGGATAGATAAATGGATGGATGATGGATGGATGGATGATGGAGGGATGGGTGGATGGATGGATGATGGATGGATGGAGGGATGGGTGGATGGAGAGAAGGATAGATGATTGGATGGATGGATGGATGGAGGTATGGATGGATAGATGGATGGATGATGGATGGAGGGATGGGTGGATGGATGGATAGACGGCAAGAAGGATGGATGGATGTATAGATGGAGAGAAGGATAGATGGATGGAGGGATGGATGGATGGATAGACGGCGAGAAGGATATGGATAGATGGATAGTTAGATAGATGGATAGACGTTGACAAGGATGGATGGATGTATAGATAGATGGAGAGAAGGATGGATGGATGGATCGATGGACAGAGAGAAGGATATATAGATAGATGGATGGATAGATAGATAGATAGATAGATAGATAGATAGATAGATAGACGGAGAGAAGGATGGATAGTTAGATAGATGGAGAGAAGGATGGATGTATATATAGATAGATGGATGGATAGATTGATAGACGGAGAGAAGGATGGATAGTTAGATAGATGGAGAGAAGGATGGATATATATATAGATAGATGGATGGATAGATAGATAGACGGAGAGAAGGATGGATAGTTAGATGAAGAGAAGGATGGATGTATATATAGATAGATGGATGGATAGATAGACGGAGAAAAGGATGGATAGATAGATGGAGAGAAGGATGGATGGATGGATAGATAGATAGATAGACGGAGATAAGGATGGATGGATGTATAGATAGATGGAGAGAAGGATGGATCGATGGATCGATGGACAGAGAGAAGGATATATAGATAGATGGAGAGATGGATGGATAGATAGATAGATAGATAGATAGATAGATAGATAGATAGATAGATAGATAGATAGATAGATAGATAGATAGATAGACGGAGAGAAGGATGGATAGTTAGATAGATGGAGAGAAGGATGGATGTATATATAGATAGATGGATGGATAGATTGATAGACGGAGAGAAGGATGGATAGTTAGATAGATGGAGAGAAGGATGGATATATATATAGATAGATGGATGGATAGATAGATAGACGGAGAGAAGGATGGATAGTTAGATGAAGAGAAGGATGGACGTATATATAGATAGATGGATGGATAGATAGATAGACGGAGAGAAGGATGGATAGTTAGATGAAGAGAAGGATGGACGTATATATAGATAGATGGATGGATAGATAGACGGAGAAAAGGATGGATAGTTAGATAGACGGAGATAAGGATGGATGTACATATAGATAGATAGATGGATAGATAGATAGATAGATAGATAGATAGATAGATAGACGGAGAGAAGGATGGATAGTTAGATAGATGGAGAGATGGATGGATGGATTAGATTAGATTAAAATCTTTGGTAATATTTTAAATGTGTTTGTCATTTTTGATCAATGTAAAGTGATCTTAGTGAATAAAAGTATTCGTTTCTTTCAAAAATCTTAGTGACCCCAAACCTTTGAACATAGTATATATACAGACTCTTCCTCAATGTCCCAGGTCACATGACCATTTTCGCTGTTCTCTGATTGGCAGGAGGAAGTTCCCGTGGCGAAGGCCGGACCTCAGCGGAACCGAATGGACAGATTGTTAGAGATTCTAAACAGCATGAAGAACAACAGCAGCGGCGTGGAGGGTCAGCTCACCACGTTCATGGAGGAAGCGCAGAACTCGGCCGACTCCGAGGAGACGCTGAACGAGATCGTGCACACCATTTACCGCAAGGCGGTCAGCGACCGAAGTTTCGCGGCCACGGCTGCCAAACTCTGCGACAAGATGGCTCTGTTCATGGTGGAAGGCACCAAATTCCGCTCTCTCTTACTCAACATGTTACAGGTGAGATCTGAGCGCTCAGAACCCGTTTTGTCACGCTCGTGTCCTGCAGGTTGTCTCCTGTTGGTCAGTGTTGCTCAAAAGGACATTCAGCAAATGTCATCCCACCTGCTGCTCGACCACATCCATCTCAACTCTTTCGTTCCTCTTTTGTGTCTGCGTTCTCTCTGTTTCTCTTCTTCCTCTTTCTCTCAAGGGCTTCAGGATGTGACTCATCCCTGCAATCCAGCTGAGTGACCCTGTACAATTTCCTCATTGGACAAAAGGGACGTTTTAGGCCCTAAACACTTTCACCTCGCTTGCCAAACCTTTCAGAAAGCTGATGAATGTTCGTTGAAGAAACAGTTTCAAATGAAATTGTCATTAACGCACATTCTCGTTTCTGTGGAATGGAAATCCTGGCGGCTCTTTTTCCGTAAAATCAGCTTCAAAATGACCAAAACGCCAAAAAAGTGGTGCATTTTGTACATAAAAAGCCTGTTTTTGAAAAATATTAATAAAAGTAATTACAACTAACTTGACTAACAATACAGATTATATGTGAGCCGTGTTAGTTTAATATTATTTAATATACATATATATATATACACACAATATATATATATATATATATATATATATATATATATATATATAATATTAGTGCTGTCAATCGATTAAAAAAACGTACTTATTAATCGCACATTTTTTTTTCTGCAATTAATAACATTAAAGTTTTTAATATATTTGTATATTGTAATATTTTCTACAAATTAATGTAAAAACAACATGGACAATATAAGATTTGATCTAACAGGTATGAAATATCCAGAGTCAAAGCAATTATCACAGTCTTCACTGCATAATTTACATTAAAATAGCTATTACAGTTATTCAATAAAGAGCAGTGAGTTTCTTTTTCTTTTGTTCTTTGACTTACATTAATGACAGACAGCAGCAGGTTTATTAGGCTACTGTCACTTTAAGATCTGAAGCTCATGACGCAGATGTCGGCTGTGTTCGTTAAATATTCTGTTTTCATTTTAGTTTAAGTACAAGTTATTTTATGTGATTTTTGTCACACACATATACATAAATATATATTATTTTTATATATTCAGTTTGCATTTTAATTTTCGTGTATATATATATATATTACTTATTCCAGTTCTGGGTGAAAAAAAAAACACGAAATGCTGAAAGTATAAAATAAAACCCTGTTAATGTTTTGTGGCGTGTTCGAGCTGCAGATGTTCTGATGGCGTGTCTCTATCTCTTGTTGTTTCGGGTCAGTCTGTCTGTACGGTGGTTTTGGTGGTAAAGCTCTAAGTATTTTGTCTTTGTTTTTGGGAACTGACTGTTAGACTCATTTCTCATAGTGATGTGACACCAGAACTCTGACCTGCTGCTTGTGCGGCCAAAACACACACACACACACACTCACACTCTCTCACACGCACACATACACGCACACACACGCACACGTACGTACACACACACACACGCACTCTCACACACGCACTCTCACACACTCTCACACACACGCACGCACACACACACACGCACGCACACACACTCACGCGCACACACACTCTCACGCACACACTCACACACACGTACACACATACACGCACACACACACGCACGCACACTCGCACACACACACACTCACGCACACACTCACACGCACACACTCTCACACACACACGCACACACATACACACACACACACTCTCACACGCACACGTACACACACACACGTACACACACACTCTCACACACGCACACACTCACACACGCACGCACACACACACTCTCACGCACACACTCTCACACATACACGTACACACTCTCACACACACTCTCACACGCACACACACACAGTCACGCACACACACACACGCACACACACTCACGCACACACTCACACGCACACACTCTCACACACGCACGCACACACTCACTCACGCACACACTCACATACACACGTACACACATACACGTACACACTCTCACGCACACACACTCACGCACACACTCACACACACACGTACACACATACACGTACACACTCTCGCACACACACTCACGCACACACTCACACGCACACACTCACACACACGTACACACTCTCACACGCACACACACACTCACTCACACGCACACACTCTCACACGCACACACGTATACACATACACACACACACTCTCACACGCACGCACACGTACGCACACACTCTCACACACACTCTCGCACACACACACGTACACACACACTCTCACACACGCACACACTCTCACACACGCACGTGCGCATACACTCATGCACACACACACTCACGCACACACTCACACGCACACACTCTCACACACACACGTACACACATACACGTACACACTCTCACACACACACACAGTCACGCACGCGCACACACGCACACACTCTCACACACGCACGTGCGCACACACTCATGCACACACACACTCACGCACACACTCACACGCACACACTCACGCACACACTCACACGCACACACTCTCACACACACACGTACACACATACACGTACACACTCTCACACACACACACAGTCACGCACACACGCACACACACGCACACACACGTACACACTCACACACACTCTCACACGCACACACACGTACTCACACACACGCACACACTCTCATACACACACGCGGACACACACGCACACACACACGTACACACACGCACACACACACGTACACACACACTCTCACACACGCACGTGCGCACACACTCATGCACACACACACTCACGCACACACTCACACGCACACACTCTCACACACACACGTACACACATACACGTACACACTCTCACACTCTCACACGCACACACACACACACACACAGTCACGCACGCACACAAGCACACACACGTACACACTCACACACACTCTCACACGCACACACACATGTACTCACACACACGCACACACTCTCATACACACACGCGGACACACACGTACACACACGCACACACACACGTACACACACACTCACACACACACTCACACACACTCTCACGCACACACTCACACTCACACACACACATGTTGTGGGGACTTTCCATAGGCGTAATGGTTTTTATACTGTACAAACTGTACATTCTGTCCCCCCTCCCCTAAACTTAACCCTCACAGAAAATGTTCTGCTAGTTTAGATTTTCAAAAAAGACAATTCTGTATGATTTAGAAGCTTGTTTCCTCATGGGGACCAACAAAAGGTCCCCACAATGTCAAGATTTACTGGTTTTACTTGCGTTGTGGGGACATTTGGTCCTCACAATGTAAGGAAAACAAGTACACTCACACTCACACACACACACACAGACGTGCCATCGCACACAAACGCCTGCAGATGTCAATTACAGGATCATGAAGGAAAAGTACTAAAGCCATATAATACAATTAAAAAAAATCATCATATTTAATTTTGCGATATTATATCATCTATTACATTAGCATTATTTAATATCTATAAAAGGTGACACTCATTTAGGAGACATAATATTGCTTGTTTCATGATTTCCTCATTTTATGTGCTGTTATCTGAAAACAGTAAAACGCTCCTTCATTCACATGCATGAAACGGTTGTAGATTACAGTAAAACAACAGTCTTATACTCATTTATTTGATCGAAAATACAATAAAAACTAATATTGTGAAATATTATAATAATTTAAAAGAACTCTTTTCTATCTTAAAGTGTACTTTATCCATCATTCCTCCAGTCTTCAGAGTCACATGATCCTTCAGAAATCATTCTGATGTGACGGCTTGATGCTCAAGAAACATTTATGATTATTATTATTATTTTTTTTTTTTTGGAAACCACGACACATTTGACACATTTTACTTTGCAGGATTCTTCGGCGAATAGAACGTTCAAAAGAACAGCGTTGATTTGAAATGGAATCTTTTGTAACTTCATGAATGTCACTTTTGAATGCGTTCCCGCCGAATAAAAGGATTCGTTTCTTTAAAAGAGAAAAAAATCTCACTGATCCCAACCTTTTGAACAGTGGTGTAATTGTTTAAACGGATAAAGTCATGGCACCCGTTTTGCCTTTTAACATGCAGTCGCCCCTTTAGCTCCGTCTCGGCATCAGTCTGGAGTTTGGAGTGTGTATTGAGGTGGATGATTCATCCGGTTTGTCCTCGCATAAACCGGCGCTCCTCTCCCATCTGACGCTCGAGCAGCCGCTTTCGTTCTGACGGGATTATGTAACAGATACACACAGATGCAAGCGTCTCTGACCCCGGTGAAAGGACATGTCTGCTCCGACTCATTTAGCAATCTGCCACAAACACACGGGCGGCTTATCGCAGAGCAGAGATGAGCTGTGTGTGTGTGTGTGTGTGTGTGTGTGAGAGAGAGAGAGTCCATTCAGAATTAAAATGCTTGTGTTTTATACATAAACTCAGATTTAAATGCCTGGTTTCCATTTGAAGTAAAAACTAAAACCTGTTATAATCATCAAAAATAATTTGTTCATTTCTAAATTTTCATTTTCTTTTTTTTTTTTATGTGTGTGTGTGTGTGTCAGGCTTCGAATCAGGCATGCTGGGAAATTTAATGGATCTGTAAACATCTGTATGTTTGTTCTCTTAATACACACTACCGATCAAAAGTTTAGAACAATTTAAAAAAAAATGTTTTTAATGTCTCATATGAGTAATATAATATAATAGTGATATTGTGAAATATTATCATGATTTAAAATAACTGTTGTCTATGTGAGTATATGTTAAAATCTCATTTATTCCTGTTAATTTTCAGCATCATTACTCATGTCGATCCTTCAGAATTCATTCTAATATGGTGATTTGATATTAATCTTAGAAACATATCTTAGGATTATTGACATTGCTTAATATTTTAGTGGAAACTGCGATGCGCGTTCAAAAGTTTGGGGTTAGTAAGGTAAAAAAAAACACTTTACACACATAAAACTGATAAAAACAGACAATAAAGACTTTTGTAGAATCTTTTTCAAATAAAAGTCCTGTTTATCAAAGAAAAAATTGCGTCAAAATATTAGGCAGCAGAAACTTTTAAATATTGATAAGAACCATTATCAATAATCGAATGATTTCTGACGGATCATGTGACACTGAAGACTGGAGTAATGATGCTGAATGATTACATTTGAACATATATTCCCATAGAAAAGTGTCAAATATTTGTCGTAATGTTTCACGATATACTTCCTTTCCGGTATTTTTGATCAAATAAATGCAACCTTGGTGAGACTCTGTTTCCTTTATTTGTGTGAGTGAGTATATGTATGTCAGTGGTCAATAAAAATGAATAAATAAATAAAAATTGCAGGCTAATCTGAGAAAAAATGCATCGGTCTCACTCTTGATGTGGCTGTAATGGACGTATGATTGTCGTGCTGAAATTATGCCAGCTTTATTTCTCTCAGGTAGTGACTGAAATTGTCCCAATAGCATGTTAAACGTTTAAACAAAAAACAAAAATGTTAATTCCTCCAGCCGTGTTGTTGTCTGTCTCCAGAGGGACTTCAAGCGGCGTGAGGAGCTGCAGCAGACGGATGTGGAGTGCTGGTTGGGCTTCATCACGTTTCTGTGCGAAGTGTTCGGCACCATGAGGAGCAGCGCCGGAGAGCCGTTCAGAGTGCTGGTGTGCCCCATCTACTCCTGCCTACGAGAGGTACGCTCAACACGCTACAGCCCTGCAGAATCGACTCAGATGTGAGGTTTAAAATGACACATCAAAGGGTTTGTTCACCCAAAAATGAAATTACAGTCATCATTTGCTCTCCCTCATGGGGTTCAACACCCGTAAGACCTTCGTTCATCTTCGCGAATGAAGATATTTTTGATGAGATCCGACGGTTCAGTGAGTCTCTATTGATAATTTACACTTTCAGATGAACAGAAAGACACTAAAACATATTTAAAACTGAGTACAGTGGTTCAACGTTAATAATATAAAGCGACGAGAAAACAAAATAACGACTTTTCAATATCTAGTTATGGTGATTTCAAAACACTGATTCATGAAGCTTTATGAATCTTTTGAGTCGAATCAGTGATTCAGAGCGTGAGTCAAACTGCCAAAATCACGTGAACTATTGAAATTTCGAATCACTCATGACGTAACGAAGCCTCGTTTGCTGAAATCACGTGACTTTGGCGCTCCGAACCACTGATTCGACTCAAAAGATTCGTGAAGCTTCATGAATCAGTGTTTTAAAATCATCCATCACTAGATATTGTTGAATAAAATCGTTATTTTGTTTTTTCTCGTGGCTTTATAATATTGATGTTGATCCACTGTACTCAGTTTTAAATATGTTTTAGTGTCTTTCTGTTCATCTGAAAGTGTAAATTATCAATAGAGACTCACTGAACCATCGGATCTCATCAAAAATATCTTCATTTGTGAAGATGAACGAAGGTCCTACGGGTGTTGAACGACATGAGGGAGAGGAATTAATGACTGAAATGTAATTTTTGGGTGAACAGATCAAAACAAATTCCTACACATTTGACTCTTTTCATTAAAGGGGACAACTGCTTCGAGATTGTTTGGAAAAAGTCCCGCCCCTTACCATGAGTTTCAACGCACTACTACTAACTCAACCAGACCCCGCCCCTTTATTTTGTAACTTCGCAGACCTTTTTCATGCTCAAACAGCAACATTTTACTCTGAAGAATGTTGAGCGTGGAATAAAGCAGAATAGGACGCCTTTAATTCGTCTGCTTTCTTATTTATTTTTACGCAATGATGGTCCTACATTTTAACTCGCCATAAGTGAACATGTTACTGAACACTGAATAGGTGTTGTTGACATGATTGTGTGTATTTATCTGAATTTGAGGTATTTTTCTGCTGAATTTTAGTAGCTGCACGATTTGGAGAAAAAGTATAATTGCAATTTTTCTGATTTAAAAAATTATTGCAATTTGACATGTGATTTAAATTGAAATTTTGTGTGGCTGCGAAGCCAGTGTGACTAGAAAACAATTGTAATAATTAGGTTACACTTTATTTTAAGGTGTCTTTGTTACACTGTAATCATACATTTAAGTACTGAGTAATATTAAGTAACTACATGTGCTTACTATAGGTTTGGGTTGGTTTAGGGTATGCAATTATTCTTTATTTATAGTTATTACTATAGTAACTATATGACACTGTAAAATAAAGAGTTACCAAATATTATTATTATTATTGTTGTTAAGAAATAAAAATATTTATAAGACATTTCTATTGTAATATTTCACTCTAAATTAAAAAAGCAAGATATTTTAGATAAATTTATTTTAAAATTACAATTCTAATATTTATGGTTGTATTCGAATATTAAACCATAAAGCTTTTATTTTGGTGGTTTATAAGCTTCATATTCATTTAATTAATTCACAATTTCAGCTTTATTTTGATTAATCATGTAGCTTTACTTGCAAGGTAGTTTTGAATTGTGAAAGATACTGATTTTATTTCACAATGTATCGAACTCTTATTTCAAAAGATCAAGAAAAAAAATGTTTTGTCATTATCTGACCCTTTTAAGACTCATCCAAGATGTTCACGTCTTTCCTTCTTCGGTCGAAAAGAAATGAGGAAATTTTTTTCTCCATATAATGGACTTCAATGGGGTGCAGCTTCAGAGACTCTACATGATCCCAGACGAGGAACAAGAGTCTGATCTAGAGAAACCTTCGGACGTTTTCTAGAAAAATAAAACTTTCTATACTTTCTAACCACAAATGCTCACCTTGCACTGCTCTGTGACGTGCCACGCATTACGTCATCACGTTGGAAAGGCACTTCCGATCCGTCTCATTTTCTCCAACTTCAAAATCGTCTAACGTCGTTATTGTACTTTTTTTTGTAAAGGCCGTTTGACTCGGTCTCTGTAAAAACTCAGTACTTCCACTTACGTCACGCGTGACCTTTCAAACGTGATGACGTAATGCGTGGCACGTCGCAGTGCAAGATGAGAATTTATGGTTAAAAAGTATATAAAGTTTTATTTTCCTAGAAAATGACCGACGGTTTCTCCAGATCAGACTCTTATTCCTCGTGTGGGATCATGTGGAGCCTTTGAAGCTGCACTGAAACTGACATTGAACCCCAGTGAAGTCCACTATATGGAGAAAAAAATTCTTTTCGACTGAAGAAAGAAAGACGTGAACATCTCGGATGATCGTCAGGAAATTTGAGTTCTAAAGTCAACTAATCCTTTAAAGATTATGTTTGTCTAGAGAAATGTCACAATCGCTCGTGAATAGGGCTTCCCTGTCTGGGCTGAATCCTGTCAGTTGTTCAGGTGATGACAGACGCGATCCGTCAAAAGCCAAAGTTTGATTCTTCGGCAGCTCCACATCAAAGAGACGCGATCTGGGTGAGAGTTCGGTGTGTGTTTGTGCCGTATGAATGCCGCTATTCAAGATCGCGGCCGGATTAACATCCCGTTCGGCTCTCACATCGGCACGTCCCGACACGATCGTCCGGGAGTCTGAACAGGCACTTTGTGTCGGTGTGTGACCGCGATTACGTCTCAGCCAGGTGTGAAGTGTGTGTTGTGTGCGCCCGTGGACCGGCAGAGCAGGTTGGTTAATTACAGGTGATCCCGCTGTAGTTCGGAGCTGACAGGTGTATTTGGAGCGCTGAGGGTGTGGGAGAAAATAAAAGACAGGCTGAATGGAGGGAGGGAGAAAAAAGACCGTCTGTTGAAAGCTGCTTGAGCTGAAGGGTTGGACGCGTCTCTGATCTTCTCAAACCCTTTTGTTGGATTCTTTTGTGGATTTTCGTCATTTTTACTTGGCTCAAATATATATATATATATATATATATATATATTAAAAAAAATCCTGTACTTTTTCTTCTTTGAGAAGCTGCAATCACATTCTACACCATTCACTCATAGATTTGAACGTTTTTGCAATGTTATCTTCGCTTACAAAGACTAATTTGAAAGGAATTTTGCCTTTAAAACTATGTTTATTTTTATTTGTTATGATATTGATCACATGTGATTGTGTCCTGGAATAATCAAAGATTACAGGAGAACGCTTGAGATGTAAATGCCGTAGGAAAGCTGAAGTTTTGGGATTTTATAAGCAGTGTTTGCATGTTAAAGTGCCCTATTATGTCATTTTAAAGGTTCTTAATTTTGTTTTGGAGTCTCCTACAGTAGATTTACATGCATTTAAAGTCAAAAACACATTGCAGCATCAGCTCTTTTCTCACAGCGTCTGAAGCGGTTCGATCAAACTGATAAAACCCCTCCTTTCTGAGAGCCTGCTCTGCTCTGATTAAACTCTGAGTAAACTCAGTCTTTAGGACAGTGCGTTTGCTTCGGCTGTGGAAAACGGCGCTTTCTCGACACGAACAACACAAAGCGAACTCTTCCAGCCTCAGATACTACAGTGTTTGTGGGCGGGGCAAAGTAGCCAATGAAAACCATAGGCGGGTATTATGCAAATTTGTTACAAACCTACATGGGTTCAGCAGGAAGTGAGACTGGAATGACTAACTTTGCAGACCTTTTACATTCACAAACAGCTATATTACACACATGTTGCATGCGTGCTGTATTATTTGGTACGTGTTGTTTACATCTCATCTGCTGCATCTACTTTAGGGAGATAATTGAACCTTGGCCGGGAGTTTGATTGACAGGCGATCTGACCAATCATAACCATTTCAAACAACATTCCTTCTGATGTTCATTCATGTTTATTTGATGCTATAAATGAACTAGTATGAAGAGATGATCTGTCACGACACATTAAACGCACACTAGACGCTATTTATCGATTAAACTTCTTTAATAAATTACCATATTTTAAAAATGAAACCGTTTCATACGTTGTCAGTGTCCTCTTTGCTCCAGGATGTATTTTTCACGGCGTGAGAGCATGATGTGTGGCGTGAGAGCGCATGGCAACAGTAACTAAAGGGGGCGGGGCTTTGCGAACGATCAATTATAGTTTGTCTTTATGTTCTTCGTTATGCTGGTTCTGATGTGGGGATTTATTGGCGTACGAGGTTAGTTTGAGGTGGTTTTCTGTAACACGAGCTCTGCTCCTGCTCTCTGGGGACGTCATTATGGTCTATATAACTCTAGACTTAAAGCAGCGGTTACCCTGGAGACCTGCATAAGGAGACCCCGTCAGTAATTACCCGAGACCACCGGGACTGGAAACCTCTAGACACCAATATACATGTTCACTCCTGCAAACGCCCCGGGCCATGGATTGAGGACTGCTAAATCTTAGCACAGATTCAGAGACGCGTTCGTTCTGGAAATGATGTTTTGGATACTTTCTCACGTGGTTTTGTGTTAAAATATGCGGGGGACTTCAGGTGAAATCTCATTAAAGAGTGAAAAGATCTGGAAAACCTGAAGATATTAGGGAATTTGAGGGCTGTTAATATCATGGATTGAAAAGTCACGGAAGTGTCAGTGCTGAAATATAAAAAGTTTGGGCTTGGTACGTTTTTTTTTTTTTTTTTTTTTTACCGTTTATGCTCATATTTGATTGAAAAATACAGTAAAAACAATACAATTTATTATCACCATTTAAAATGAATATATTTTAACATGTAATTTATCGCCAGTGGTCAAAGCTGAATGTTCAGCATCATTCCTCCAGTGTTCAGTGTCACATGATCCTTCAGAAATCATTCTGATATGATGCTATCAGTTATTATTGGTGCTCAATTATTAATAATGGTTCTTATCAATATTTAAAAGTTTTTGCTGCCTAATATTTGACGCATTTTTTCCCAGGATTCTTTGATAAACAGGAATTTTATTTGAAATAGAATCTACAAAAGTCTTTATTGTCAGTGTCCTTGCTGAATAAAAGTGTTTTTTTTTTTTTTTTACCTCACTTACCCCAAACTTTTGAACGCGCATCGCAGTTTCTACTAAAATATTAAGCAATGTTAATAATCCTAAGATATGTTTATAAAATTAATATAAAAAGTTTGGGCTTTTGTTACGTTTTATTTTAATTTTTTTTACCGTTTATGCTCATATTTGATTGAAAAATACAGTAAAAACAATACAATTTATTATCACCATTTAAAATGAATATATTTTAACATGTAATTTATCTCCAGTGGTCAAAGCTGAATGTTCAGCATCAATCCTCCAGTCTCCATTTATCTAATGTTAAAAACAGCTAAATATTTGTTAAAACGTGCCACTTTTTTCAATTTAATGCATCCATGCTGAATAAAAGTATTCATTTCTTTAAACCTATTAATTCGGTAACACTTTACTAAAAGCCTTTATGTGTCATGCATTATAAAAGTACTTTAATGCATTAATTATGTCTTGTAATGATGCATTATATGTGTAACCACAGTGATAATACAACTTTAGGAATTATAATGCTTTAAAACAACCAATTTCAGAGGATTGACTCCTGAGATACAAATAGAAATCTTGTTCAGGAGCATCTATAAATATCTTTATCTATGAAAAACATCCCACTCATAGAAATTCCTGAACCTTAGTATAGTTTTGACTAGGGCTGTGCAATATGGACAAAATAATCACATTGCGATTTTTTTTTTTTTTTTTTTTTTTTTTTTTTTTTTTTTTTTAATCAATATTGCAATTGCGATTTATTTTGCAATATTGGTAATTGTTTTTTGCTTTTTCAGACATGCTTCATTCTGAATGTATTCAGTGCACGAGAAGTGCATAAGAAAATGTTTCACAATGAAGGAACTGTATTTACAGCTTCATAAACAAAACTGTAATTAACCGTCTTTAAAACAGACAACGTCAAATAAATTAAGGTTAACTAACCTGAAATTCCAGTCATAATAAGTCAACTTCAAAACTGTATTTCACACTGTACAGTAGATGAACTGCTTGATAAACAAAACTGTGTCTTAAAAACAGACAACATCAAATAAATGACGTTTATTTCGCCCGCCTTACATTTGTCATATATTTGGGGAATAGCAACTAGCAGCTGGTGTCTTTTGTCCAGTGTTTGAATCCAAAACTCTCTCAAACGACTGATGTTGAATTTCTCTTTGGTACCGAATCATTTTTATTCTGAACCGCATCCATATTTTTTCCTCTTTCCTCCCGTTTGCCTATTCTGTTCTCCCGCTTTGCTTTGTTCTCATTTGTGCTCTGATTGGTTCACATCTTAAACATGCGCACAGTAAATATAAATAAATGAACAAATAAAATTGCAGACTTGTGCGATTTAGAAATTGCATGTGCAATTGCGATTAATTGCACAGCCCTAGTTTTGACACATGTTCTCCACAAATACAGTAAAAGTACATTTTTGTGTGCATTTGTATTTTCATTAGACTAGATCAAAAGTGTGAACTGTGCAGGTGCACAACTACTTATCGTGTTTTCTTCAACGTTATAGAGAACCAGGGCTAAAATTAAAGCGCTCATGTTGTCTTTTGAAACCAAAGAGTGTTGTAGAATGTCGAAATACTGTAATATTCTCAACATAAACGTGCAGCTGTTATTCAGCACATACTGTAGGCCGCTTACAGATGTTGATCT
The DNA here is from genome assembly GCA_037194245.1 of Opsariichthys bidens. Taxonomy (NCBI): domain Eukaryota; kingdom Metazoa; phylum Chordata; class Actinopteri; order Cypriniformes; family Xenocyprididae; genus Opsariichthys; species Opsariichthys bidens. The sequence goes on along the minus strand of CM074294.1, from coordinate 18,660,151 downwards.
AGATTAGCCAGCCGTAATAGGGCAGTTATGTAAAGTCTTAAAGATACAGTAACATTATAAGTGTACTTTAGGCAAAGTAGCTGATCTGTAAAAATCTCTGCTGTAATGTTTTGGATGCTGTTATTGTGGTAACCCATGAAGTAAAGTATATTTTGAGAGCGAGTCGGTTTGAATGAAATTCTTGGTTTTGGGGGTTTGTGCGGGAGGTTGTCAGCTGTTTTGTGAGACGGTATCCAGACCCCCTCGCGCCAGCTTTGATCAGCGTCGGTCCTCCCGGCCCCTGCAGGCCCCCTGCCTCACAAAGGGCTGCCTGTGTCACTGCCTGAGTGCTTTTCCCGCCCAGCGTTCTGCTAGTCGTCTCAGTAGATCTCTTCAGACGCACACACACAGATCCACCACAACGGTCTAAAATCACCATCATTATAGTGGTCCAGACATATTCTGAAGTCATTTGAAATCTGCACACGTTTTAAAATGCACCTTTAGTTCTCAGCCTCAGGGGTTTTAAGTCTTAAGTTTAAGGTTTAGTAATAGGGATGCTTGACATTACCACCACTGGAAAGATTTTTGCATAATGTTCTATTTCAATATCTATCACAGTATTCGTTTTATATCAGTATTGCAAATGCATTCTAAAAAAAAATGAATGTAAACATTTTGTTTGTTTGAATGTAAACTTTGCATCATAAGCTATATAAAATCGAGAATCTAGATTTGGCATTTTATGATTTTAAACAATTTTAGCATCAAAAATTGTGTCGAATGAAATGATTTCATAAAACTTTAACAATGGAACTTTTAGCGTGCTATCAAAGGAAAATGCACTAAAACAAGTCATTTAAAACCTTGTATTTTTTATAAAATAAAGTATCAATGAAAACATGTAAAAAAATGACTGTATGATTAAAATAAAAAATAAAAAAAGATTAAAACTATTTAAATAATAGTACTAATGCATATTATAATACCTATTAACAGCATAAATAATAATAATAAAATGTTAAAACATGTATTATCATACAACTAAGATAATTTTAATAATATTATTATTGAGCAATATCACACAACCAATATATTTTTAATAATAGTAATAATAATAGTTGTTGTTGTTATTATTATTATTATTATTATCAGGGCTTGGCATTCTTTTTTTTGCTCACCAGCCACTGTGGCTAGTCTTTTTCCAAAATTAAATCAATTTTGACGTCGATACCACGGGAAAAGCTGCCATATAAATATATTTAATATCTCATAATTTAGCGGCAGGTTTATTAGGCTGCTGTCACTTTAAGAGCTGACGCACGGATCCATTATACTGTTACACGTGCGTTTTCTTTCTCACCTGCTGTTCACTTAAAACATGTTTACATGAATACTCTCCGAGATTGGCATATTGACATTATTTTGTGTGTATTCGAGCAATAAGCAGCGAAAAAGAACTCAATTTAGGCTTTATTTGGCAACACTTTGGGTGTTAAGAACGAAATTCAAGCCCTGAAACACCAACAATATTCACCTGGAGCGAAAGAAACGAGTGAGAGGAGACGGGTTTGTGTGTCTCTCGCTGTCGGAGAGATGAGAGAGAACGGTGTCGTGTGTCTCTTCTGAGGAAAGTGAGTATCGGAAGCGTTGTTGGATGTGTCGTCATTCAAATGAGAACGTTATAGAAATGCAAAGCCTTTCATCACAGCAGGAACTTTCCGATGAACCGCCGAGGCATTAATGAGTTGTCATGATTTGAGCACGTGTGTTTGGGTCATATCAGCAATTTTGCGTTGCACAAACATGTTGGCCAATACGATAAGAACATTCTTACATAACTTCAAATGATGTAATCGTGTTTGTTACAGGAAAAGACAGTCAAACATAAGATTACAACAGAGAATATATTGCTTGTCGAAGTAGCACAGGTGCATTCTGGGAGTTCTTTCTCATTGCATTCATGCAAAAAAAGCCAACGTTCTGTTCTCAGTTTTCCCTTTGAATACATCTTGCATCAGGCTCAGTTGCAGAATAATAATGTGTATTTGTCCTGTTGAGTGAGTTGCACTTCTGTTTTTGTGGTCAGACGCAGCACATTTCTGTCTGTCACAACAGTCGTCTGGAGTTGAGACTCGGACTCGGGTTGATATTGGTCTCGCTGGCGTCTGTCGGATGGTGGTTTTTGAGGAACAGTGTAAGAGGAAGCGAAAGATGATTCGTGCAGTGATGTGTGGTCTATATGTACGTCTGGATTACCAGCAGTGACCTCCTGAAAGCTGAAGTCTGTTAAACAATGCAAATGCATGAACTTTATAAAGCGAGACACTTCAGGCAAATCGTTTTTTTTCAGGCACTGATCAGTTTTGGGCTTCCATAGAACACACGTTTAATAGATTTTTACTTTTAGAGTAAAGAAAGCATAAAATGCGATGATAATTCGATTCGTTAGTTTAATTCTACTGTCAGATGGACAATCAAGAATCAAACTCTCGTTCTGAAATGCAGTTCTCCAGATGTAATGTGCAACAAGAATAGATTATTTACAAGTCATTACTTTTACAAATAATTGAAGAGCAAATATTTTTTAGTCTGTATTTACATTGCATCTCTTTTGGCATGCCTTATCACCAGTGTTGGGGAAAGTTACTTTTAAAAGTAATGCATTACAATACTGCGTTACTCCCTAAAAAAAAAAAAAAAAGTAATTAATTGCATGACTTTTTATGGAACCAGTTCACCCAAAAATTAAATTCAGTCATTAATTCCTCTCCATCATGTCGTTCTTCACCCGTAAGACCTTCATTCATCTTCCCAAATGAAGATATTTTTGATGAGATCCGACGGTTCAGTGAGTCTCTATTGATAATTTACACTTTCAGATGAACAGAAAGATACTAAAACAGGTCATGTGACTACAGTGGTTCAACATTAATATTATAAAGCGACGAGAATACTTTTTGTGCGCCTAAATAACGACTTTTCAACAATATCTAGTGATCGATTTTTCACTTTTTTTATTAAGTTAAAGATGCTAAGTCAATGTTATGAGTTGTTAAGTCATTATTATAAGATGTTAAGTCATTATTATGAGATATTAAGTCATTATTATGAGATACTAAGTCATTATTATGAGATATTAAGTCATTATTATGAGATACTAAGTCATTATTATGAGATATTAAGTCATTATTATGAGATGTTAAGTCATTATTATGAGATACTAAGTCATTATTATGAGATATTAAGTCATTATTATGAGATGTTGAGCCATTATTATGAGATGTTAAGTCATTATTATGAGATATTAAAGTCATTATTATGAGATGTTGAGTCATTATTATGAGATGTTAAGTCATTATTTTGAGATATTAAGTCATTATTATGAGATACAAAGTCATTATTATGAGATACAAAGTCATTATTATGAGATGTTAAGTCATTATTATGAGATATTAAGTCATTATTATGAGATGTTAAGTAATTATTATGAGATATTAAGTCATTATTATGAGATGTTAAGTCATTATTATGAGATACAAAGTCATTATTATGAGATGTTAAGTCATTATTATGAGATATTAAGTCATTATTATGAGATGTTAAGTCATTATTATGAGATATTAAGTCATTATTATGAGATGTTAAGTCATTATTATGAGATATTAAGTCATTATTGTGAGATGTTAAGTCATTATTATGAGATGTTAAGTCATTATTATGAGATGTTAAGTCATTATTATGAGATGTTAAGTCATTATTATGAGATATTAAGTCATTATTATGAGATGTTAAGTCATTATTATGAGATACTAAGTCAGTATTATGAGATATTAAGTCATTATTATGAGATACTAAGACACTATTATGAGATATTAAGTCATTATTATGAGATGTTAAGTCATTATTATGAGATACTAAGTCATTATTATGAGATACTAAGTCAGTATTATGAGATATTAAGTCATTATTATGAGATACTAAGACACTATTATGAGATATTAAGTCATTATTATGAGATGTTAAGTCATTATTATGAGATACTAAGTCATTATTATGAGATACTAAGTCAGTATTATGAGATATTAAGTCATTATTATGAGATACTAAGACACTATTATGAGATATTAAGTCATTATTATGAGAAAGTTTCTCATTATTACGACTTACGGAATGTTTTTTTTTTCTCAACTGTGGCGGGAACGGGCTTCCATACAAACGTCTCCCAAATGCATAAATGTGAATGTTTTATTTTTGATCAAATTGTTTATGAATGAACTTAACATCAAAATGACTGTATAACCGCTGCTTTAAATCTGACTTGAACTATAATTGATGTAATTGGTCACTTCAGCCGATCAGTTACACTATTGACTTTTTAAAAGCGGCAGAATTGAATTCTGTTTGCATCACTGATCGTCATTTTCGTGTTTATCACCGTGAAGCTGCATTAAAACGAGCTGTGTTGTATGAAGTGCTATATAGGTGACTTGACTGTGATTGGTCAATCGCTCCACACTTTTCTAAACTCGGGAGTGTTTTCTGTGTGTTTCAGCTCCTGGAGTCACCGGAGGTGAAGGAGGACGCTGTTCTCTGCTGTTCTATGGAGGTGAGTTTCACAGCACCTCTGAGACGGTGACAATATTAATTATAATTATCAATATCGAGGAGAGAGAGAATGAGACTGATGGATGGATAAAGCACACATCGAGCTTAGCGAACGGGTCCGAATAAAAGCGAAAGTGATGAAATCGAAGAAGCCATCTTACCTGAACATTCCAGTGCGCGGATATTTTCATAGTAACATGAGTGGAATGAAAAAAGTGATTGACGTTCAAAATGGTAAGCGAGCGCTGCTTTGTTTGTAAATCTGCACTTCTGTTTTCGGTTTCCCTTTTTGAATGACGAAAATAACCTGCTGATGGTCGCCGGGATTTTCCCAATTAAGGCTCCGTTTCCACCTGGTATTAAGATGCATTTTGGTTGGTCGGATCACAAGTACGTACAAGTAAACGGGGTCTGAAGTCTTTTGAGTTTCACACGAGTGATAATGAGCGTCAGCTGCGCGCTACACCGGTCTCGTGTCTCTCACGGAGGAGCTCCGGAAGCATAAAAGAGGAGCGACGACAGTGAAGGACGAGAGAGGACCAGGCCTGGAATTTATGTTGTGTTTTATTTTGTTTGTGTGGGCCCTTCTGCTTTTTATTTTAGTGTTGGTTTATTTGTTTATTAAACTTGTTTATTGTTCGCCGGTTCCCGCCTCCTCCTTCCCATATTTACGAACTGTGTTACAGTCCACTTTCAACCACAAGTCAAAAACACATTCGATCGGACGCTTTCGCTCATGTGGTGGAATGTGTTTGAACGCCTTCTCTCCTCGTAAACGTTATGGGAAGCACACCAGCCTGACGGGATTTAAACTTCGTTGGTTAGTTTGAGGTCGAAAAATGTACCATGCACAATGTTCTCTCACCATTCCTGATTTCTAACTCACACTCACGGCGTTCAGCCGGTCAGAGCTGATGCTGATGCTCTCCGTGTGTTTTTTTTCGTCGTCTCTGTGTGTTCATATGTAAATTGCACAAGCTAATTTTGTCCGTTAGATCGAAAGATGTGAAAAAATTATACATTTACCCACTCATAGAGCTTCCCCTCGAAGAAATCAGGACAGAAGTGGACGGATTAAAACACCAGGTGTAAACCGTCTCCCTCGTCCACTTGTGATCCGATCGACCGAAACGCATCTTGACACCAGGTGGAAACAGAAGCTTGTTTCCGCCACTGTATAAGAAATAAAAAAGTTAGTTGCGGCTTTTTATCTCGATTTTATCTCACAATTCTGATATAATATAATGTCGCAACTGCGAGATATAAACTCACAATTCTGAGAAAAGAAAAAAGATGGCGCTTTTTTCCTCAGGATTGGATTTCTAACTCTCAGTTGCGAGTTTATATTTCACAATTCTGAGGAAAGACGTCAGAATTGCGAGATACTGTATAAACTCACAATTGCGAGAGGAAAAAGTCAGAATTGCGGCACCGATCGACCAAAACGCCTGGTGGAAACTAAGTGTGGACGCTTGTTTCCAAGTTAGTTGCGGCTTTTTATCTCGATTTTATCTCACAATTCTGATATAATATAATGTCGCAATTGCGAGATATAAACTCACAATTCTGAGGAAAGACGTCAGAATTGCGAGAAACTGTATAAACTCACAATTGCGAGGGGAAAAAGTCCGAATTTTTATTTTTCGCAATTCTAAAAAAGCAGTCAGAATTGCGAGACGTTAACTCGAAATCGTGAGTTGGGGGGGGGGGGGTCTGGGGTTATATACATTCACAAAACAAGTTAATAGGATGTGCTCTGTCCTGAGGATAGATGATGTCCCATCTGCCCACAAACCAGATCATCAGGAGACAGTTTGTCTGGACATCCGACCGCTTCCGTCCAGTCTCTCCTCTCTCTCTCTTTGTCTCTGCCTGTCTGTCTTTCTCTCTCACCCAGACTAGCATCTGTTTCTCGGTACCCCCTGTGGAGTTGACCTCTGACCCTTCCTTGAGCCCGAGCGTGTCCGTCTCCCTTTGAACGTCTTATTTCCTCTTAAAAACCTGCCCCCTCTGTGTCTCTCGTTCCCCGTCCCACTTTAAAGGAATATCACAGGATATTTTCAAATAACTGTTTATGTGAGATTCGTCCTCATTGCTGATTTTCCTCTGGTTCCTCTTGCAGCTCCAGAGCACCGGTCGGTTGCTGGAGGAGCAGCTTCCCGAAATGATGACGGAGCTGCTGGCCGCCGTGCGGGATAAGATGCTGTGTCCGTCTGAGTCCCAGCTGACGCGCTCTCTCCTGATGGAGGTCATCGAGCTCCACGCTCACCACTGGACCCCGCTGGAGGCGCTGACCACCGCGTACTACAACAGAACCATCCAGAAGCTCACGGCGTGACGACGCACGCGCAGCGCGAGGAACCGCCGGAGGCCCTGACCACTGCGCACCACAACACAGACATCCAGAAACTCGTCAAACTAACCACTAGAGGCCACGGACACACTACGACACACACACACACAAGCGTTCTGTGATGGGAAGAATCGGCGTGGGTGGATGAGGGTCAGAGGTCAGGGGGTAAAATATGCAGATTGGAATGAATATGTATATGTTCACACTTCACATCTGCATATTCATGAGCTGACCCAGACATACAGATGCAAAACCAGACAGTCATTAGACGCACACGCACAGACTCTGTCATTCGCAAAATGTACACAGGAAGAGAAATCAAAAGAAAAAAATATATATCGCAAAAAAGAAGCCTATTTTTATTTCCATTTTTAGTTAAGCACGTTTTCAATCATTAAATTGTAAAGTATTTAATGCATCATTATTTTTTTGCGTTAGAGTAATAATTTTGTGAATATGATCTTTTTTTTATTTAATTTTATTTTCTATTTTTTGTTATTTCTTTGTATTGTCATTACTTTCATCACAGTTAAGCACATTTCTCCCCAAAAAATCCATCATTATGCATAAATACTGTACAATTAGAGTTTTTTTTATTTTATTTTTATTTTTTAAGAGTTACAAATGGGCTAAATATCCATGAAAATATATCACGGTGCGGCAAAATCTTAATGTTCCTACTAATGAGCTTCATTTCATTAAGAAAAAAATGAAATTTTTAAAACATGAAGCTTTTTTTAAAGTTAACACGATAGTTAATCACCGAAAAATTGCATAACGCATAAATCCTGTCATGAATTTAACTAATAGATTATTATTTTGAGACCTTTTGAGATCTTTTTTGTTTAGGTACAACTGTGCTTAATTTTCATGAAATAATGTCTTAATGCTCTGAAAAATAGGCTTCACTTTCTTTAAGCAAAATCAAAATCCTTATATTTCTTTCTTTTGATTTTGTGGTCACGCTTTCCCTGGACGTGTTCACGTGATGAATTGTGAACCCCAGAGGGTGACTTTTCTTTGGCCCGGAGGCAGTGCTTCATCCATCCATCCGTCCCGTTTCGGCCCCCCGGGCGTCAGGAGCACGTCGTCGACCGACAGGGCCGTCCAGCTGGGGTCACGCTGACTCCAAAGGAGCAAGGCTTTCTTTTGTCATAAACACACACACACACACACACACACTCACACACACAGCAGATGGCAGCGGGAGGCTCGGACACATGTGCGTGTGTGTGTGTGTGTGTGTGTGTGAGGACACATTCAACATGAAGTGGTCAGGTTCTTCACGAAGATCAGTCGGATCTCTTGAGTTTCCTCTTCCTGTTCCGTCTCGGGCCGCGTCCCTGTTTATAATGTGTTATAATAGTGTCCTTAATATTATGCATTATTGTTATTATTATTACTTTCTTTTTCTCTTGAAGTCGCATTTTTTTACAAACAACGTATAAATGTGCGTGTTATAGGCTTTGTTTGTGAAACGCAAGCGGAACGCAAATCATTCAGAAAAAATAAATGGAATCGCTTTATTTAAAGCCTTCCCGTGATGCGTTATAAAGATATTTATAATATAATGTCATAATGCATTATATTTTTCCACGAATACTTAAAATACATTATAATATATGCAGATTCGTCGTTATGTCTGAAATCGGCTGACATATTTTAATGCATTATATTTTTCCATAATTAAAATGCATTATAATATATGCAGATTCTTGGTTACGTCTGAAATCGGCTGACATATTTTAATGCATTATATTTTTCCATAATTAAAATGCATTATAATATATGCAGATTCTTGGTTACGTCTGAAATCGGCTGACATGTTTTAATGCATTAAATTTTTCCATAATTAATTAAAATGCATTATAATATATGCAGATTCTTGGTTACGTCTGAAATCGGCTGATATGTTTTAATGCATTAAATTCTTCCATAATTAATTAAAATGCATTATAATATATGCAGATTCTTCGTTACATCTGAAATCGGCTGTAATATTTTAATGCATTATATTTTTCCATAATTAATTAAAATGCATTATAATAAATGCAGATTCTTCGTTACATCTGAAATCGGCTGACATGTTTTAATGCATTAAATTTTTCCATAATTAATTAAAATGCATTATAATATATGCAGATTCTTGGTTACGTCTGAAATCAGCTGACATGTTTTAATGCATTAAATTTTTCCATAATTAATTAAAATGCATTATAATATATGCAGATTCTTGGTTACATCTGAAATCGGCTGTAATATTTTAATGCATTATATTTTTCCATAATTAATTAAAATGCATTATAATATATGCAGATTCTTCGTTACATCTGAAATCGGCTGACATGTTTTAATGCATTAAATTTTTCCATAATTAATTAAAATGCATTATAATATACGCAGATTCTTCGTTACATCTGAAATCGGCTGTAATATTTTAATGCATTATATTTTTCCATAATTAATTAAAATTCATTATAATAAATGCAGATTCTTCGTTACATCTGAAATCGGCTAACATATTTTAATGCATTATATTTTTCCATAATTAATTAAAATGCATTATAATATATGCAGATTCTTGGTTACGTCTGAAATCGGCTAACATGTTTTAATGCATTAAATTTTTCCATAACTAGTTAAAAGGCATTATAATATATGCAGATTCTTGGTTGCGTCTGAAATCGGCTGACATATTTTAATGCATTAAATTTTTCCATAATTAATTAAAATGCATCATAATATATGCAGATATATTATAATATCTGAATTAATATCTTATAATATCTGAATCTAATATCTTATTATAAGAATCTGCATATATTATAATGCATTAAATTTTTCCATAATTAATTAAAATGCATTATAATGTATGCAGATTCTTCGTTACGTCTGAAACCGGCTGACAGGTTTTAATGCATTAATGCTTTCTGAAGGCGTAACAATTTATAGATACGTATTATAAATGTAGTACAGTTATTCACGAGATCACACAATGCAGCATAAGGTGCATTAAAACACTTTTACACTGCATTATGTTAGAGCCGTCAAACCGATTAATCGCGATTCATCCCGATTAATCGCATATGCTCACAAAATTAGATGCGACGGATCGATTCGACGGCACTATCGGCTTTAAATGAAGCGTTTCCTTAGCAAATCGGGGTTTTCTGAATGATTCATCTACTCGTTTTTCCACAAATGCGTTTTTAGACGTAGATCTGTTGCACAGGATTACTTTCGTTTTGCACTGTTTTAAGGCGATTGCTTTAAAAAGAAAACATTAAGAAAAGAAAAAGATTAAAGTGGTTGTGGAGGATTTTGAATGTTAGTCGAACACTTTTCGCTAGAATGAAACGTAGGTTTCGGGAGAAAATAGTGGCCTTGGAAACCCCTGCGAGTTTTACGACTAAAATCTTTAGTTCGTGAGCTGCTGATAGAAAGGCCTGTGCAGCGAAGGACTTTTATTATTGCCCTGCGACGTTCAGCTTCCTAAATAGACAATGTGAGATGTTGAAAAACCTAAAAAAATCAAGCATGAGTCGAAATGAAATTAAGCAACAATGGCTTTCAAGTATATAGGCCGTTTTGCCGTGGTCGTTTTTTGCAAGTCGTTCTATTTGAAACCATTTACTTTTAACAAATTTGTTTGCCGAGGATGGTGGTCAAATCTTTTAACGGTATATCTAGCTATTACGTGTCAATTTCTCTGGCTTTGACGACTGTGTGCATTGATATTGATTTAACACAAGCCAGTCATCTAGTTATGAATAAGCTACATGTAATCTTGTAAACGGCATATGAATATGAATTTTAGAGGACGAGGGGAAGCATAGGAAGTGTTTTGAGCTATTTCCCGTGAATAGTCTGTGGCCTCCTGCTTTATTTAGGGGAGGAAACACACGCAGAACCTCATGGTTTGCCGGCAGGTTTGGGGTTTGTGTACTTTCTGTCTTGCATCAAGAATCCAAATGAAAAGACAAACGCACATGCGAGGGTTGAATCTCGTGAAGATGAGTCCGGCTCGTATTTTGCGTGTTGAAATTCAAGATTTTCTTCATGCAAAATACTGTGAGATTTAGTCTTTGTTGTGTGAGATTCGCCCTCAGAGTGATTTTACGCTCAGACGTGCATGTAGCGCTCGTGAAACTCATCTCTGTGAGTGTGTGTTTGTCTTTCAAACATGATTTCATTTATTGTTTTTGTATTTAGAGTTTCTTTTGATTTGCTCCTAGTTGCACCTCTCAGCAGTCGTGCGTTGTCAGGGTTTGCGTTAGGCTCCGCCCCCATTCAAGCAGCAGGCATCATGTGACTTCGGTGTTGCGACCCACCAGACTATTGAATGCAGATCATCTTCATTTGCATCTTATTGACGTGCAAAGCAGATGCGGCAACCTTGTCAGCTGACCAAACTGTAGATCTGGGCTCACTCAAAGATGTCATCGATTGTTTTCTTTTTATGCAACTGAAAATAAACTGAGAAGGGGTGTAAAAGGGAGTGTTTGTCCTTATTTATTTTTTTAAAGGTCATAATGCAAAATTATATGCGCGGCCCATTTTATTTATCCATTACTGTTTGCATTTATTCATATTTTGAATTAGAACACTGACAGTTTCTAACGCCAGCTGCGGTGACACGACGACTTCAGTTGGTGATTGGCTCTTTTATTTAGAAGGCGGGACTTCTTCAGCCAATTTGGGCGTTGCACTTTCTCCCATTCATAATATGAATTGCACCGTCTTTCTATATCAAAAGTTTTTGTTTTACTTGGCTATAACTGCTTCATACCATGTGATGTTGTCTCTCACCCCAACAAACAAATTTATGTACTAAAATCCATATTGGTCATGGGAGCATTAAAATCCCAGGGTTTCTTCATGCAAATACAACCCTAAACATAAGTTGTGTCCAAAATGGTGCAATTTTATGTTATTTATGTAATTTTTTCAGTTAAGTGTATCATTTAAAGTGCACTTATAGAATAGAATAGTGAATAGCGAATTGGGACGCACCTATACTCTTAAATTAGGATTCTAATAATGTCGCTTTTATATTAAATATCGCGTCATCTAAGCTTTACTGTCCACATTATTTAAATGTTGCAATAATTATACAAAATATTACAAGGATACACGTTTAGAAGAATGTTCTTTTTATGTAGCACTTGTAATGTTTCGAGAATGTTAAGCATTTAAGATGCATCCCAGTTCACTTATTTGTGCACGACCCTATGCTGTTTTGTAGTATGTTTAGCATGTAGTGTGTTCACACAGAAAGTTCCAAAAAGAAAAGGTGCACTTTAAATGCCTGGATAATGCATTAATTAAATGGAAAAAACCCCGGCTGCATCCAAAATCACATACTTCCCTAATATATAGTTGGCGAAAACAGATGGTGCATCCCAATTCGCATACGAAAGCAGTATTCGTTTTTAAGTATAAATAGTGCAAGTGGTGTGTTAACACCAAAAATTCCACACACACAAAAAAAAAAAGTGCACTTCAAATGCCCGGATGATGCACTAAATTAACTGGGGGGAAAAAAGGCTGCATCCAAAATTACATACTTCCCTACTATAAACAGGGCTGGGTAGGTTACTTTTAAAATGTAATTCACTACAGATTACAAAATACATGCTTTAAAAAGTCATTTGTAACGTATTTCGTTACATTACTCAAGTTTAGTAACTTCATCTAAATACTTTAGAATACTTTGGAATACTAATAAGTGTGGAACAAACACAAAAAAGGTCATTGTGAGTTTTTATCTCACAATTCTGACTTTTTCCCTCAGAATTGCGTGATATGACGTTGCAATTGCGAGTTATAAAGTCAGAATTATGAGATATAAACTCGCAATATTGATAAAAGCCAGAATTATGACATTTAACTCACATACTAAATTCACAATTGCAAGAAAAAAAAGTCAGTATTGCGAGTTTATATCTCCCAATTCTGACTTTATAACTTGCAATTGTGAGTTTAAATCTCGCAATTCTGAGAAAAAGAAGTCAAAATTGTGAATTGCAAACTCACAATTGTGAGGGAAAAAAACAAATTGTCAGGAAAAAGTTGCAGTGACGAGTGAATTATAAAATGACTCACAAACAACATGAAAACAGTCGAAAACATGAAACTTAACTGACATTGACATTAAAAATGACATTATAAACTCAAAGTAATCTAAAACACTTTTCAGATGGAACTGTAATCTGATTACCACCCATTTAAAATGGAACTGTCATGAAATACAGTTACTCAAATTTTGTATTTTAAATACGTAACTAAGTTACTTGTATCTCGTTACTCCCCGACCCTGACTATATAGTAGACGAAAACAGTTTGTGCATCCCAATTCGCGTATCCATGCACTTTTCGATTGTTTTTTAAGTATAAATAGTGCAAGTGGTGTTTTCACACTGAACATTCAAAAAAGAAAAAGTACTCTTTAAATACCCGGATGATGCACTAAATTAACAGAAAAAACTAAGTACACTTCATGTACTCAACTGTCGCTTTAAGTACGTAATGGAGGAGGACGGGCATCACTCAAAATAACCATATCAAATTCACACACTACACGCATAAGTGTATAGGATGCAACTAGCATGTGAGAAATAAGTATGTCCTTAAAAGAGAAGACATAAAGTCCCCGGATGACTACTACTGGTGAGACTCTGAAGTGTGCATACGATGGACACTTTACTATCCCATGAGGGCACGGGAGAGATTTGTGAATGGTGACGCAACTGATTGGTCACGTGATAATGACATGGCGAATGTAGATTGCATTCAGAACATGTTTTTTTAGTCAGCAGTCGTGAAGTATTTCAAAATAGGGACCTACACACGAGTGTGAGATTTCAGACGCAGCCACAGTGTGGAATGCAGGAAACTTCGTGCACTCAACCGTCGCAGATTTAATTACACGGCGGAGGGGGAGGGGCGATGGTGAATGACAAAATAACCTTATAAAGTTCATACACTACACGGTTCAGTACACAGTGTATAGTGTAGAATTTGGGACACAGACGGATGCCGAGGATTGTGTAATATAACATGAATGCACACTTTTTACACTATACAGTAAAATCCCCGGAGTTAAATCAACTCTGCTCAGATAACATTTGGTCCCTCTCTAAATAGAGTTAAAGTAACACTCTTCAGAGATTGAATGTCTTTTATCTTCAGATGATTTCATTTAAGGCTGTGGCTGAAGTCAGTTGTAGTTCTTGTGTTTCTCTATTCTTCAATGATTCTGCTTGTTAACAGCAGGTGTTCATCATTAATGTTCAATCATCGCTTAATTAATTGCTTAATTATCTCATTAACTTTAACTCTGCTTCAGTGTTACTTTAACACTTTTAAGAGAGGGACCAAATGTTATCTGAGCAGAGTTGATTTAACTTTTTATCGCATATCATTTAGTATGGATAGTAGGGAGGCTGTGAACGAAAATGAAAACCTGAAAATATAAGAATAGAAGCTAATGAATCCTGACTGGATCATGCTCAGTGGCCCTTTTGTTTTCTTCTACATCATCGTCATCATCATCACCATTATCTCCATAACACCCCCTGCTCTGTTTGTGTGATTAATTGCTATGTCCGGGGTGAGTGTGCTGCCCGATTGTTTCTATTGTTTAGAGATGACAAAGGAGCATTTGGCTCTACACACACACACACACTCACACACACAGCTGGGCGCTTACTGCAGCTGCCACATGGATTCAAACGCAGCAATCTGACAGCTGTGCAGGACGCCAGACATCAGCTACCTGCAGAGAGAAAGTGTGTGTGTGAGTGACAGTCGAACTCCATTGTTAGTTTGTAGAGATGGATGCCTGGTAGTGCATGACTTCAGATTCTTAAAGGGACGGTTCAACTCCAACTTGGAAAACTCAGCTATAGAGACTATTTAAACACCAACAAGTGTCATTTCATCACATCTCTTAAAGGTTTAGTTGACTTCATTCATTCATTCATTCATTCATTCATCTTCCACCGCTTATCCGGGGCCGGGTCGCGGGGGCAGCAGTCTGAGCAGAGACTCCCAGACTTCCCTCTCTCCAGACACTTCCTCCAGCTCTTCCGGGGGGGACACCGAGGCGTTCCCAGGCCAGCCGAGAGACATAGTCTCTCCAGCGTGTCCTAGGTCTTCCCCGGGGCCTTCTCCCGGTGGGACATGCCCGGAACACCTCCCTAGGGAGGCGTCCAGGAGGCATCCGAAACAGATGCCCGAGCCACCTCAGCTGACTCCTCTCGATGTGAAGGAGCAACGGATCTACTTTGAGCTCCTCCCGAGTGACCGAGCTCCTCGCCCTATCTCTAAGGGAGCGCCCTGCCACCCTGCGGAGAAAGCTCATTTCGGCCGCCTGTATCCGGGATCTCATTCTTTCGGTCATGACCATAGGTGAGAGTAGGAACGTAGATTGACCGGTAAATCGAGAGCTTCGCCTTGCAGCTCAGCTCCTTCTTCACCACGACAGACCGGTACATCGACCGCATCACTGCAG
The DNA here is from genome assembly GCA_037194245.1 of Opsariichthys bidens. Classification (NCBI taxonomy): domain Eukaryota; kingdom Metazoa; phylum Chordata; class Actinopteri; order Cypriniformes; family Xenocyprididae; genus Opsariichthys; species Opsariichthys bidens. The sequence goes on along the minus strand of CM074294.1, from coordinate 18,644,696 downwards.
AAGCTGCACCGATCCGTCTGTCAACCTCACGCTCCTTCCTTCCCTCATCGTGAACAAAACCCCAAGATACTTGAACTCCTCCACTTGAGGCAGGAGCTCTCCACCAACCTGAAGAGGACAAGCCAGTTGACTTCAGAATTAAAATTTCCTGATAATTTACTCACCCCCATGTCAGCCAAGATGTTTAAGGGTGCGTTCACACTTGTCATGTTTGGTTGGATTAAAACGAACCCTGGTGCGATCGCTCAGTTAGTGCGGTTCATATGTGAACGCTGCAGTGCGGACCGAGACCGCTAAAAAGATGGGTCTCGGTCCGCTTCCAAACGAACTCTGGTGCGGTTCGACTGATATGTGAACGCAAACACGGACCGAAGACATGTGAACGAACCAAAAACAGGACGGGATGTCACGAGATGCGACGCTACAAGTCAGAAAGATCGGTGTATCCCAAATGAGTCGAGGGCAAACGTGGAGCGACGAGGAGGTGAAGTTTCTGTTTCTGCAAACAACGGAGGAAATCTTGCTGTTTTGAACATTTTATGAGCTCTTCATGAGTTCTCAGCTGGTAAAAATAAAGCATATGTACACGCATGAAATGATGGCGTTTAATCCAGAACACAGCGTTGTTTTGAGTGTTCGATAAGCGAGCTCCGTCGCCAAATATACGTCATAAAAGCCGACCAATAGACCGTTTCCCTATGCCTTTTGGTTCGGTAACTTAAAGTTCGCTGTTAAAATTGCCAGTGTGAACGCTAAGCGGACCAGGACTATATGTTTTGTTTTGTTTTTTGGTCCGGACCAAACCAACCGAACTACAAGTGTGAACGCAGCCTTATTCTTTCTTTCTTCAGTCGAAAAGAAATTAAGGATTTTGAGGAAATTTTCTCTCCATATAGTGGACTTCACTGGCGTTCAACGGGTTGAAATGTCAGTTTCAGTGCAGCTTCAAAGACTCTACATGATCCCAGACGAGGAATAAGAGTCTGATCTAGAGAAACCATCAGATGTTTTCTAAAAAAAATGTAATTTATACATTTTTTTAACCACAAATGCTCGTCTTGCACTGCTCTGCGTCACGCGTGACCTTTCAACGTGATTATGTAATGCGTGGCAGTGAAAGACGAGCATTTGTGGTTTAAAAGTGTATAAATGTCATTTTTCTAGAAAACGTCCGAAGGTTTCTCTAGATCAGACTCTTATTCCTCGTCTGGGAATAAGAAGCTGCACTGAAACTGATGTTGAACCCCAGTGAAGTCCACTGTATGGAGAGAAAATTTCCTCAAAATCCTTAATTTCTTTTCGTCTGAAGAAAGAAATAAATGAACATCTTGGATGACATGGGGGTGAGTAAATTTGAATTCTAAAGCGAACGAATCCTTTGAGGCTAATTTCATAAAATGGTCATACTTTTGCATGTTTTCTGCATTTGTTAAGGCCCGTTCACACCAAGAACGGTAACTCTATTAGTGTCCACATCAAAGCATGAT
>CM074294.1:18623209-18635709 GCA_037194245.1 Opsariichthys bidens | reverse complement strand
TACAGGTCATTGATTTGCGAGGTGGCGTATGTCTCGATGAGTGAACGTGTGTGTTTGCATGTGTGTGTGTGCATGTTTAAAGCAGTTCCACATGAAAGTTTGAACCCAACACCGCAGTCACATGATCAGTTCTACAACGAACCCCCTTGTTCGAGAGCAGGTTTGATTTGGCCGGCTGTCAGTTATTACACACACAGGTGTGTGTTTGTGTGAACGGCAGGATTATTTGCCTCCGCCGTCACTGTGGTTTCTGTCCGAGTTTTCAGCCTTTGATGGTGGATTTTATCAGGATTTTGAGCAAAATGAGTGACATTATTAGCTTACAAATAATAAGCGGAGATCTGTTACAAGCTGACAGTAATTACAGATGTTTGTTAAGTTAAGAACTATGACTGTTGCTCATATTTTGTCTTATTAATTCATCTTTAACATTCAGCGTGTGTCGTCCTGCAACATTTGAGCAGATGTGTGCTGTTGCTGTAAGTGATCAGATCAGATGCACGATTTTAACCAGCTGGACCATGAAACAGGTACAAAAAAAAATAATCCTGTTTCCCCTTTATTAAGATTGTATTTTTAACTCCACTGTCTGAATAAATTTTACGTTTAATTTGAACTTGCCATCCACCATGTCGTTATTGTCATGTGACCTACAATCGTCAGTTGCGTCGCTTCACCTCCATTCATAAATCCTCTCCCGTGGCCTCATGGGACAGTAAAGTTTCAATCAAATGCGCACTTCAGAATTTCGACGGAAGTAGAATTTTCGCCTGCTGTTTTTCGAATACACTATGCATTCTAAAATACTTCTCTGCTGACGTACTGTTTTTCGCATCTCTATAGTAGGGAAGTGTTCGATTTCAGACGTAGCGATTGTGATCCCGACACATCCAGTGGTGTAAAGTATTTGAGAAAATGTAATTAGTTACTGTGCTTAAGTATCTTTTTGGCTACTTTGTAGTTGTACTCAAAGATATTAGCAACTTTTACTCTCTACTCGACTAAATTTTTGAACAAGTAAATGTTTTTACTCCAATACATTTGTGATGAGTAATGTGCAAGTGTTTGATTTAGGAGATGAGGTATCTGTATTTTTACTCAAGTATGGTTTTCGGGTACTCTGTACACCTCAAACTCTGTTGATAACTCACAGTTTTTATCCCTTTCTTTTTTTTTACTGCAGTATCAGACACTGCTTCATGAGAAATTTTCACACCTCTGGTGTTTCTCACTAACAGGCTGTAAAAATATGTTCTTGTCTGTCTCGCACATTCGTCAGGAGACAAAGAGAGACAGACACCCGCTGAGAGAGACTGTGAAGATTCCAAAAGCTGCCGGGATGATGTATTTTTGTAGGCCAAAACCCGGAAACGAGTTTGCATTTAAGCACTTCTGGATTGAAATGAACTCTTTATGAAAAATAAGTTGTCAGCCACTGCTAGCATTTTTGATAAATTTCACAACATTTTCATGACTCCTAGAATATTTTGTTATTTGAATATCTGAACATCCAATATATCATAAGAAAGAACAGAGCCTCTGCTTTTAAACAGAAAAAAGCGCTGTCATAAATGACGGAAAATTCCATCAATGGCGAGAAGCGTGGTCATAAATGACGGAAAATTCCATCAACGTTGGGGAAGCGTTGGCATAACTGACGGAAAATCCCATCAACGCTGGGGAAGCGTTGTCATAAATGACGGAAAAATCCATCAACGTTGGGGAAGCGTTGGCATAACTGACGGAAAATTCCATCAACGTTGGGGAAGCGTTGTCATAAATGACGGAAAATTCCATTAACGTTGGGGAAGCGTTGTCATAACTGACGGAAAATTCCATCAACGCTGGGGAAGCGTTGTCATAAATGACGGAAAATTCCATCAACGTTGGGGAAGCGTTGTCATAAATGACGGAAAATTCCATTAACGTTGGGGAAGCGTTGTCATAAATGACGGAAAATTCCATCAATGGTGGGAAGCGTGGTCATAAATGACGAAAAATTCCAGCAATGGCGGGAAGCGTGGTCATAAATGACGGAAAATTTCATCAATGGCGAGAAGCGTTGTCATAAATGACGGAAAATTCCATCAATGGCGGGAAGCGTTGTCATAAATGACGGAAAATTCCATCAACGTTGGGGAAGCGTGGTCATAAATGACGGAAAATTCCATCAATGGCGGGAAGCGTGGTCATAAATGACGGAAAATTCCATCAACGTTGGGGAAGCGTTGTTATAAATGACGGAAAATTCCATTAACGTTGGGGAAGCGTTGTCATAACTGACGGAAAATTCCATCAACGCTGGGGAAGCGTTGTCATAAATGACGGAAAATTCCATCAACGTTGGGGAAGCGTTGTCATAACTGACGGAAAATTCCATCAACGCTGGGGAAGCGTTGTCATAAATGACGGAAAATTCCATCAATGGCGGGAAGCGTGGTCATAAATGACGGAACATTCCATCAACGCTGGGAAAGCGTTGTCATAAATGACGGAAAATTCCATTAACGTTGGGGAAGCGTTGTCATAACTGACGGAAAATTCCATCAACGCTGGGGAAGCGTTGTCATAAATGACGGAAAATTCCATCAACGTTGGGGAAGCGTTGTCATAAATGACGGAAAATTCCATTAACGTTGGGGATGCGTTGTCATAAATGACGGAAAATTCCATCAATGGTGGGAAGCGTGGTCATAAATGACGAAAAATTCCAGCAATGGCGGGAAGCGTGGTCATAAATGACGGAAAATTCCATCAATGGCGGGAAGCGTTGTCATAAATGACGGAAAATTCCATCAACGTTGGGGAAGCGTTGTCATAAATGACGGAAAATTCCATTAACGTTGGGGAAGCGTTGTCATAAATGACGGAAAATTCCATCAATGGTGGGAAGCGTGGTCATAAATGACGAAAAATTCCAGCAATGGCGGGAAGCGTGGTCAAAAATGACGGAAAATTTCATCAATGGCGAGAAGCGTTGTCATAAATGACGGAAAATTCCATCAATGGCGGGAAGCGTTGTCATAAATGACGGAAAATTCCATCAACGTTGGGGAAGCGTGGTCATAAATGACGGAAAATTCCATCAATGGCGGGAAGCGTGGTCATAAATGACGGAAAATTCCATCAACGTTGGGGAAGCGTTGTTATAAATGACGGAAAATTCCATTAACGTTGGGGAAGCGTTGTCATAACTGACGGAAAATTCCATCAACGCTGGGGAAGCGTTGTCATAAATGACGGAAAATTCCATCAACGTTGGGGAAGCGTTGTCATAACTGACGGAAAATTCCATCAACGCTGGGGAAGCGTTGTCATAAATGACGGAAAAGTCCATCAATGGCGGGAAGCGTGGTCATAAATGACGGAACATTCCATCAACGCTGGGAAAGCGTTGTCATAAATGACGGAAAATTCCATTAACGTTGGGGAAGCGTTGTCATAACTGACGGAAAATTCCATCAACGCTGGGGAAGCGTTGTCATAAATGACGGAAAATTCCATCAACGTTGGGGAAGCGTTGTCATAAATGACGGAAAATTCCATTAACGTTGGGGATGCGTTGTCATAAATGACGGAAAATTCCATCAATGGTGGGAAGCGTGGTCATAAATGACGAAAAATTCCAGCAATGGCGGGAAGCGTGGTCATAAATGACGGAAAATTCCATCAATGGCGGGAAGCGTTGTCATAAATGACGGAAAATTCCATTAACGTTGGGGAAGCGTTGTCATAACTGACGGAAAATTCCATCAACGCTGGGGAAGCGTTGTCATAAATGACGGAAAATTCCATCAACGTTGGGGAAGCGTTGTCATAAATGACGGAAAATTCCATTAACGTTGGGGATGCGTTGTCATAAATGACGGAAAATTCCATCAATGGTGGGAAGCGTGGTCATAAATGACGAAAAATTCCAGCAATGGCGGGAAGCGTGGTCATAAATGACGGAAAATTCCATCAACGTTGGGGAAGCGCTGTCAAAACTGACGGAAAATTTCATCAATGGCGAGAAGCGTTGTCATAAATGACGGAAAATTCCATCAACGTTGGGGAAGCGTTGTCATAACTGACGGAAAATTCCATCAACGTTGGGGAAGCGCTGTCATAACTGACGGAAAATTCCATTAACGCTGGGAAAGCGTTGTCATAAATGACGGAAAATTCCATCAACGTTGGAGAAGCGTTGTCATAAATGACGGAAAATTCCATCAATGGCAGGAAGCGTTGTCATAAATGACGGAAAATTCCATCAACGTTGGGGAAGCGCTGTCAAAACTGACGGAAAATTTCATCAATGGCGAGAAGCGTTGTCATAAATGACGGAAAATTCCATCAACGTTGGGGAAGCGTTGTCATAACTGACGGAAAATTCCATCAACGTTGGGGAAGCGCTGTCATAACTGACGGAAAATTCCATTAACGCTGGGAAAGCGTTGTCATAAATGACGGAAAATTCCATCAACGCTGGGGAAACGTTGTCATAAATGACGGAAAATTCCATCAATGGCGAGAAGCGTTGTCATAAATGACGGAAAATTCCTTCAATGGCGGGAAGCGTTGTCATAAATGACGGAAAATTCCATCAACGTTGGGGAAGTGTTGTCATAACTGACGGAAAATTCCATCAACGTTGGGGAAGTGTTGTCATAAATGACGGAAAATTCCATCAATGGTGGGAAGCGTGGTCATAAATGACGGAAAATTCCATCAACGCTGGGGAAGCGTTGTCATAAATGACGGAAAATTCCATCAGTGGCGGGAAGCGTGGTCATAAATGACGGAAAATTCCATCAACGCTGGGGAAGCGTTGTCATAAATGACGGAAAATTCCATTAACGTTGGGGAAGCGTTGTCATAACTGACGGAAAATTCCATCAACGCTGGGGAAGCGTTGTCATAAATGACGGAAAATTCCATCAACGTTGGGGAAGCGTTGTCATAAATGACGGAAAATTCCATTAACGTTGGGGATGCGTTGTCATAAATGACGGAAAATTCCATCAATGGTGGGAAGCGTGGTCATAAATGACGAAAAATTCCAGCAATGGCGGGAAGCGTGGTCATAAATGACGGAAAATTCCATCAATGGCGGGAAGCGTTGTCATAAATGACGGAAAATTCCATCAACGTTGGGGAAGTGCTGTCAAAACTGACGGAAAATTTCATCAATGGCGAGAAGCGTTGTCATAAATGACGGAAAATTCCATCAACGTTGGGGAAGCGTTGTCATAACTGACGGAAAATTCCATCAACGTTGGGGAAGCGTTGTCATAAATGACGGAAAATTCCATCAACGTTGGGGAAGCGCTGTCATAACTGACGGAAAATTCCATTAACGCTGGGAAAGCGTTGTCATAAATGACGGAAAATTCCATCAACGTTGGAGAAGCGTTGTCATAAATGACGGAAAATTCCATCAATGGCGGGAAGCGTTGTCATAAATGACGGAAAATTCCATCAACGTTGGGGAAGTGCTGTCAAAACTGACGGAAAATTTCATCAATGGCGAGAAGCGTTGTCATAAATGACGGAAAATTCCATCAACGTTGGGGAAGCGTTGTCATAACTGACGGAAAATTCCATCAACGTTGGGGAAGCGCTGTCATAACTGACGGAAAATTCCATTAACGCTGGGAAAGCGTTGTCATAAATGACGGAAAATTCCATCAACGCTGGGGAAACGTTGTCATAAATGACGGAAAATTCCATCAATGGCGAGAAGCGTTGTCATAAATGACGGACAATTCCTTCAATGGCGGGAAGCGTTGTCATAAATGACGGAAAATTCCATCAACGTTGGGGAAGCGTTGTCATAAATGCCGGAAAGTTCCATTAATGTTGGGGAAGCGTTGTCATAAATGACGGAAAATTTCATCAATGGCGAGAAGTGTTGTCATAAATGACGGAAAATTCCATCAACGTTGGGGAAGTGTTGTCATAACTGACGGAAAATTCCATCAACGTTGGGGAAGCGCTGTCATAACTGACGGAAAATTCCATTAACGCTGGGAAAGCGTTGTCATAAATGACGGAAAATTCCATCAACGTTGGGGAAGCGTTGTCATAAATGACGGAAAATTCCATCAACGCTGGGGAAACGTTGTCATAAATGACGGAAAATTCCATCAATGGCGAGAAGCGTTGTCATAAATGACGGAAAATTCCATCAATGGCGAGAAGCGTTGTCATAAATGACGGAAAATTCCATCAATGGCGAGAAGCGTTGTCATAAATGACGGAAAATTCCTTCAATGGCGGGAAGCGTTGTCATAAATGACGGAAAATTCCATCAACGTTGGGGAAGCGTTGTCATAAATGCCGGAAAGTTCCATTAATGTTGGGGAAGCGTTGTCATAAATGCCGGAAAGTTCCATTAATGTTGGGGAAGCGTTGTCATAAATGACGGAAAATTCCTTCAATGGCAAGAAGCGTTGTCATAAATGACGGAAAATTCCATCAATGGCGAGAAGCGTTGTCATAAATGACGGAAAATTCCTTCAATGGCGAGAAGCGTTGTCATAAATGACGGAAAATTCCATCAACATCGGGAAGCGTTGTCATAAATGACGGAAAATTCCAACAATGGCGGGAAGCGTTGTCATAAATGACGGAAAATTCCATCAACATCGGTGAAGCGTTGTCATAAATGACGGAAAATTCCATCAACATCGGGGAAGCGTTGTCATAAATGACGGAAAATTCCAACAATGGCGGGAAGCGTTGTCATAAATGACGGAAAATTCCAACAATGGCGGGAAGCGTTGTCATAAATGACGGAAAATTCCATCAACATCGGTGAAGCGTTGTCATAAATGACGGAAAATTCCATCAACATCGGGGAAGCGTTGTCATAAATGACGGAAAATTCCAACAATGGCGGGAAGCGTTGTCATAAATGACGGAAAATTCCATCAACATCGGTGAAGCGTTGTCATAAATGACGGAAAATTCCATCAACATCGGGGAAGCGTTGTCATAAATGACGGAAAATTCCATCAACATCGGGGAAGCGTTGTCATAAATGACGGAAAATTCCAACAACATCGGGGAAGCGTTGTCATAAATGACGGAAAATTCCAACAATGGCGGGAAGCGTTGTCATAAATGACGGAAAATTCCATCAACATCGGTGAAGCGTGGTCATAAATGACGGAAAATTCCATCAACGTTGGGGAAGCGCTGTCATAACTGACGGAAAATTCCATTAACGCTGGGAAAGCGTTGTCATAAATGACGGAAAATTCCATCAACGTTGGGGAAGCGTTGTCATAAATGACGGAAAATTCCATCAACGCTGGGGAAACGTTGTCATAAATGACGGAAAATTCCATCAATGGCGAGAAGCGTTGTCATAAATGACGGAAAATTCCTTCAATGGCGAGAAGCGTTGTCATAAATGACGGAAAATTCCATCAACATCGGGGAAGCGTTGTCATAAATGATGGAAAATTCCATCAACATCGGGGAAGCGTTGTCATAAATGACGGAAAATTCCAACAATGGCGGGAAGCGTTGTCATAAATGACGGAAAATTCCATCAACATCGGTGAAGCGTTGTCATAAATGACGGAAAATTCCATCAACATAGGGGAAGCGTTGTCGTAAATGACGGAAAATTCCAACAACATCGGTGAAGCGTGGTCATAAATGACGGAAAATTCCATCAACATAGGGGAAGCGTTGTCGTAAATGACGGAAAATTCCATCAACATAGGGGAAGCGTTGTCGTAAATGACGGAAAATTCCAACAACATCGGTGAAGCGTGGTCATAAATGACGGAAAATTCCATCAACATCGGGGAAGCGTGGTCATAAATGACGGAAAATTCCATCAACATCGGGGAAGCGTTGTCATAAATGACGGAAAATTCCATCAACATCGGTGAAGCGTTGTCATAAATGACGGAAAATTCCATCAACATCGGGGAAGCGTTGTCATAAATGACGGAAAATTCCATCAACATCGGGGAAGCGTTGTCATAAATGACGGAAAATTCCATCAACATCGGTGAAGCGTGGTCATAAATGACGGAAAATTCCATCAACATCGGGGAAGCGTTGTCATAAATGACGGAAAATTCCATCAACATCGGGGAAGCGTTGTCATAAATGACGGAAAATTCCATCAACATCGGGGAAGCGTTGTCATAAATGACGGAAAATTCCAACAACGGCGGGAAGCGTTGTCATAAATGACGGAAAATTCCATCAACATCGGTGAAGCGTTGTCATAAATGACGGAAAATTCCATCAACATCGGGGAAGCGTTGTCATAAATGACGGAAAATTCCAACAACGGCGGGAAACGTTGTCATAAATGACGGAAAATTCCATCAACATCGGTGAAGCGTTGTCATAAATGACGGAAAATTCCATCAACATCGGGGAAGCGTTGTCATAAATGAAGGAAAATTCCAACAACATCGGGGAAGCGTTGTCATAAATGACGGAAAATTCCATCAACATCGGGGAAGCGTTGTCGTAAATGACGGAAAATTCCAGCAACATCGGGGAAGCGTTGTCATAAATGACGGAAAATTCCATCAACATCGGTGCAGCGTGGTCATAAATGACGGAAAATTCCATCAACATCGGGGAAGCGTTGTCATAAATGACGGAAATGAAAATTCTGTCATGTTTTATTGAATCCATTTGTTTAGATGGTTCTTTTCAATTAACCTGGTAACAAAAAAAAAACAAAAAAAATTATTTATTTTTTAATTTTTTTTTTTTTTTATACAAAAAGCATTTAATAAATATATAAGTATTGTTATTTTATTATTACATTTTTATTTTTTTTATTTTAATATGTTCTTTTTAGGAGTAGAGAAATAGTTATTTAAATACTACTGTTTTACTGCTATTCCTTTGAGATTTTCAACAAATAACAAATATATTTCATCCTGTTCCTGAAGTTTATGGTGTTTTTTGTTCTTTTTGGAGTTTGGCAGGCTATGGTCACTATATGCTTTCATTGTGAGCTGTGAACATCCTGCTAAGCATCTCCGTGTTCCAGAAAAGAAAGACGGCGAGCGCGAGTAAATGACGGCAGAATTAATAGTTTCTCCTCATCTTAACTTTTTTAATTAAACTCTCAATTATAGATGATATGGTAATGAGTGGAAAAAATCCAGAATAATCATTTCATCATTTCTGTCTGGCTCCTTTATACACACACTCATGCCGTGTGAATGTGATGCGGGCAGGAGCCCGACCGCATGAATTGACATGCTGTGAATAACAGCTTCCTGTCTCCTGGAAACAGCGTGCGGTGAGCGCTGTCAGCATGCCGCTGTTCACATTTCCCACTCAGTGTGTGTGTGTGTGTGTGTGTTCTGTCTGTCTGACAGACTGAGATGAGGAAACAGCATCAGCCTTCAACATCACTTTAACTAAAGGATTTTTTTTTTTATCCTTTCAAAATGCTGCTCATCACTGATCCCGCCACAATATATACTGTAAACTGACTACTTATTTTCTCACAAAATATTTACTATGTGAAAATATATCAGCATGCAAAAATTTCAAACTGTATTTCGTTTTAAAGTCGTATGACCATGTTCAAATCGGCAAGTTATTTTCTCGCATTTAAATTTTAAAATATTCATTTTTAAATTATTATTTATTTGATACAAAAAGCATTTAATAAATATATAACTATTGTTATTTTATTATTTTGTTTTTACCTGAAGTATTTAAGTCTGATATTATAAATTGAAGCCACTGACGGAATTGAACGTAAATCAATAAAAGTGACTTTTATTTTATAATTACTTTTGTTACATCAATAACGACAATAATTGTTAATATGATTATAATTATTATTATAATTGAAAATAAAAAATACTACTTTATTTTCTTAAATTTTATTTTACCTCAATTTATTAATTATAACAATAATATACTTTACATTTTTAATTAAATGAGTTTTATGTTATGCATACTTTTTATCAAATTAAAATACGTCGGAAATGCAGAAATACTTCTAGCTCTTGCATCACAACGAGAGGTTGATTGGATCCCATCCCACAGTCTGTGTTCCAAAGCATTCATCACAAAACAAACGTTTGCTGGTCTGAAATCTGATTGGATAAGCAACATTTGGATCTGTCTGCATAGTTTGTGGAGTATGCTTCTGGCTCACAGCAGATTGTTGTGTGTGTGTGTTTAATTGTGAATGAAGGCTAACCGGAGCCAGAACCTCCTCTCCGTCTCTCCCACCCACCAGCGCTGGAGCCCAGGCACCAAGGACGAGCGTCTGCCACAATACACTATTGAGAACGCTAGACACAAACAGGCTCAGGACTGACGCCGTCACCGCTTGAAGAGACAGACAGACTTAGAAAACGACCGTTTACATGAGCAGATATTTCATTTCTCCGTCCGCTCACCCACAGCATTCCTTTATGTGGTCACTATTATCATCAATCTCTTTCTCTTCTGCTGACAGACATTGTTGTATTTCTTCAGGATCTGGTTCTGGTCAAATAAACCTCCTCTCCTCTCCTCGCTTTTGTGTTTGAGAATGTGTGAATTGTCATTTGGCGGTGGTTAATAAACGAACAATTCAGACTCAGAGAAACGAAGTAAACCAAAAAAACGATCGAGTACTCTGGTGACAAACCGATCGAAATGAGAGAGAATGCGCGCCTCTTCTCTCGTCACATCCGGGGCTTCGGACACTCATTGGACTGTGTTTGATCGACAGCGAGGCATCAGTGATGTGACGTTGGGTGTAATTGATATAATTCATCTCTCTCTCTCTCTCCATCAGCTAAACGCAGCTCATCTGCATTGTATCCTGCGGTCAAGTATTCGCTTCCCCGTCGCTGCGGGTCAGGGGTCACTCAGGTCGAGCGAACCTGCCCCGCCACGCGAGACTGACAAAGACGCATTCATCACGGCACGCTGACACACACACACACACCTAATCTCTTGCTCTCTTTTTTTGACACATCCTTGTTCTCTTTTTTACAGAATTTCCATCATGCTCTCTCTCTCTCTCTCTCTCTCTCTCTCTCACTGATATTCTGGCTGACATTGTTGGCATGGGCAAAGTCTTCCACTCTCATCTCTGGCAGAACAATTTTTCAGTCCCCGACAGTGTGTGTGTGTGTGTGTGTGTGTGTGTGTGTGTGTGTGTGGTGTGTGTGTGTGTGAGAGAGAGAGATCCTAAAATTGCTCGCATTAGTTAAATGCTTTCAGTAGCCTGTGCCAGTAGAATCTTGCACAATGTATTCTGATTATTGTGGCCCAAAATGACTGAATTTGTCAAATCATTTTTATTTATATAAGCGCTTCATCGAATATTTTTGATTTTCTTTTAGTAGATTTGATTGTTTAGAAACACTTTTATAGTAATAAACTGTGCTGTCGTTGCAAAATGTAGCAATTTCAGCCATAACCAGCTTGTTTTTCAGCTCAATAGTCACTGTTTATTCAGTTCAGTTCAATAACTGTATCAGTGCTGCAACGTAAATCAATTCGGAAATATTGAAATGCGACCTATAACGTTTTTTTTCCTCCTCCATTTTGTCACCTGTTGGAGTTTGGGTTCCTTGCCGCTGACGCTTTTTTGGCTTGCTTAGTTGGGGACACTTGATATTCAACAATGTTTTTGATCTGACGCCATTGGATGCGAACTGATGACATCACTGTTTTCTCCAGAGCCGATATATTGATACTTCGGCTGAACGGAGGTGTAATGCAGTGCTTCCCAAACTGTGGACCCCGGACCCCCGGTGGGCCGTAGCGGTATTGCAGGTAATGTAGCTAGTCCAAATCAATATATTAAGTGTTTTAAAATTAGATTTTTTTGAAAGTATGTAAGGTTAGTGTTATGGATTTAAATATATTTGTAAAGAATGTTTAGTTCTCATAATTCACATGAAATTCTTACGAACTTGTTAATAAATGTATTTGTTGGTAAATGTCGGTATTATTATTTAACAGCGGGGTCGTGGAGCTTTTGCAATGCCTTACCCCTCTTAAGTTTGGGAAGCTCTGGTGTAATACTTCTTGCACGGAGCACGAGAGCGACCTCTAGAGGTCAAATAAAAACTATGACTGACGCCTCGTAGAGTTTGTTTTGACACATGACGTGAGGCTGCGCGCTGCACAGAACGGGACACTTCAAAAACAGATTTAAAACAGACAACAAAGCGGTATGTTATACAGGACACTACAGTATATGTTCTCATTTCACTAAAGTAATTAGTTTGTTGACTAGTTTGTAGTTTAGTTTGTTTGCCGTCGAGGCCGAGAGGATGCTGACGTTAGTAGTAACGTTAAAGCGGTTAAAACAATGTGACAAAAACACCAACTGTTTAATGTTTCCCTCTATTTGCATCAGTTTATATCCATTTGTTCGATTTTATGCATTCGTTATCCAAGTTGCATATTTAAATTGAATCCTAATCATGCAGCCGTTTCAATTCCATTTCAGTTCTTTTTTTATTCGCACTTTAACAAATATTTAGATATGTTTTCTAAAATTG
>CM074294.1:18583209-18613209 GCA_037194245.1 Opsariichthys bidens | reverse complement strand
AGTATTCTAAAGTATTTAGATGAAGTTACTAAACTTGAGTAATGTGACGAAATACGTTACAAATGACTTTCTAAAGCATGTATTTTGTAATCTGTAGTGAAATACATTTTAAAAGTAACCGACTCAGCCCTGCTGATAGCATGCGAAGGCAGCATTGGTGTTTTAGCACATTGTTGGCATGTTTTCTAGCATAAATGAGCACATTAACATAGATTTGAATATTCTGTCAATATACGTATTTAGTTTTAATCATCGTTTAGTAATAATAGTAATGTTTTTAAAATATAATTTCAGTATGTTGGCCAACGTAATGAGAAGTGTATTTCATTTTAAAAGATGGAGGGAAACCGCAATAATTCCTAAGAATTAGTCGATGAAGGCTCTGACGATTTTTGTAGCATATTCGTTTTGCACGATCTTAATGCTGCAGACACTCGAATCGACCAATCCGATGTTAAATGTTGTTTGTCTCCAGCTAATCTTCCCTGTCCTCGTCAAACACGCACAAAAACTAACGACATCAGCTCAGACGCCGTGTGTGTGTGTGTGTGTGTGTTCATGGGTTCTCAGACTAATTATCTCTAATTGACCTGGGGAAAATGTCAAGCCTGTATTAACGCTGCATGGTAGCAACAAACGATCAAAGACATGTGGGAGAAACTACAGGCTTCAGTATGTTTGACGCACACACAAAACACACACACACACACACAAACACGCCCTCTGTGTTATTGTTCAGAGGTGCAGACGTGACTTTCAGGAGATCCAGTCAGGTTTAAACACATGCTCTTCTGAGTAGAGCTCTGTAACTCAGAGCCTGTCAGAGATTCTCTGCTGTCAAGGGAAAATCATCTGAAGGTTTGGACAATTTGGCAGCACAAGTGAATTGTTTTTCATGATTATTCATAATGATTATTTTCATGCATTCAGTGAAATATTTTTAGCTTTGAACTGACTGCAATGTCAGGATCACATCACATGCCTTCATGTCTTTCTGGCATACTCACACGTGAATGAAACCTGAATGAGTTGGCATAACTCAAAATTTTTAAGTACAGAAATTAAAAGTTTAAGTAAGCAGAACTGGCAGATTCTTATTTTATGCACTAATAATTCATACATTTAACTTAACGTTTTTATTAGCGCGGTTCAGAAAATGCAAACCTGTTCGTATGTTATCGTGCTAATAATAGCATGCTCTTGCACACGCCGAATGCGAGCAGAAATATAACGCGTTGCTCTCAAAGCACGCCGCACGCACCGCTTGACACCGTGACGGTAACTCTCCAAAAACCCACATGCAGAATCTCTTCTAGCATAACAAAACATTAATCACTACTAAATCTCCCACTTAACATTAATCTTGCACTGAAAAAAAGCATTATATAACACTTAATTTTAGCATTTACTCTGCCTTTCAAGTGCCATGGGCGAAGCATGCTGGGAAATAGAAATCCCAGCCCAGTATCCATTAAACCATAAGTTTGTCTAATTTAAAGGAAATAGGTTCATAAAACTCAAAATAGTGAAACGTAAAATGTATCAGTTCTGTGAACTCAAAAGTAAAAGAAAGTGCTAAATACTCATAAAAGTTGATTTGACTGAACTAATTGGTTTCATTTAAGTTTGTTCTACTCAAACCAATTCATTCTTTTGAGCGTTTGAGTTTACAATATACCAAGTAAATTGTTTTTTGGCATGAAATCACGCATAACAGAAAGGCATCTCTAATATCACAACGGGACATAACATACTCCAAGGTGTTCATTTATTTTATTATTTTGTAATTAATTACTTTTTCATTCTTTGAATGCTGGACATTTTAATTGAGGGATTTTCATGGCATTTTTTGCAAATATTTTAGATTTTTGAGTCATAATGGGTTACAATTTTTTTTTTTTCAAGGAAAAATGCTGAACAATTCATAAGATATCCACATTGTTTTCAGAGAAAAGTGAACATTTTTAATGTGAAAATGATTTTGCTAATATTTGCTATTTAGCTGAATTGTTTTTTATGGAGTACACCTGTATCCCATTTATTTATTATCGATTGAGGTTTTTCAGAAAATTACAAAAGTTGGATATTAAATTAATATTTTACATTTTTATTTTAGTCATTTTTAAACATAGTTTTTTAAGAAATAATGCTGTTTGAATGCTGAGCAATTCATATGGTATCTACATTTTTTCAGGGAACAGTGAGAACAGTTTTAGTATGACAATGATTTAGTCATTTTTTGTTGTTTAGCCAAATTGTTTTTGTTTCGTTTTATCATTTAGGTTTTTTAGAGCCTACTTTTTTAAAAGAATATTTAAAAAAAAAAAGAAATGTTTGAATGCTGAGCAATTCTTAAGATCTCCACATATTCCCCTCAGAGAATTGTGAAATTTTTTAGTGTGAAAAATATTTTGCCATTTTTATGTTTAGCCTAATTGTGTTTATGTATTTATTTATAAAACAAAAGAAGACAAAACCAAAACATTTTTGTCATTTAGTTGCATCAAATTTGCTGTGAGCAAGCCTTTTCTCTTCATTCTCCTCATTCCTCAGACAGCTGATCCTCACACACTCGCACACACACATCAATCTTTCCTTTAGCTCGAGTGACAGACCTTTATTGTTGCACAATAGGAAACCCCCACGACACATAGATTCATTACCAGCCCCCAACAATCCCAAGCGAGCCGCAGATGGTCGCCCATCACACACTGCATCAGATAACTGCAGCTTATCTCTGCAGATTAATATTCATCAAGAGCAACAGAACACGGTAATGTGATCAAGAGTCCAAACAGACGTACAGCGGGGGCCACTTCACATTCAACACACCAGAACTAGCCTCTCTCTTCACACACCAGTGCACGTTTCGCGCATGCTACGTGCACGCAGACATGCGTCTGAGGCTGTGGTGGTGCGTCTGAGATGTCTCTCGTATCTCTGACACCTCTGAAGCTGCTGTTTTTATTGTTTTAATCAGTCAGATGCAATCAAACAGCCCACAAAAAAAAACTACAGAGCCGCATGCAATATTCATGATGAATGCCGCAGTTCTGCAGTATAATATTGCATTTCAGTTATTGTCAGGCGCGCCGAGGACCAGATGATCATATCACTGCTTTTCAGTGATGTATGTTTTTAATACATCTGGAGACTATGAAATGTGTGTGTGTGTGTGTGGTTCAGGTAAACCCTACATTATGGGGACAAAATGTCCTCACAAAGATGGCAGTATCCAAAATATCTGTGACTTTGTGGGGACAAAAACCATCATGTCTCTTAGTAAAATAAAAACCATCATGTCTATGGAATTTCCCAATAAAACATGGAAACCCAAAGTGTGTGTGTGTGTGTGTGTATGTATGTGTGTGGTTCAAGTAAACCCTACATTATGGGGACAAAATGTCCTCACAAAGATGGCAATATCCAAAATCCTTGACTTTGTGGGGACAAAAACCATCATGTCTCTTAGTAAAATAAAAACCATCATGTCTATGGAATTTTCCAATTAAACATGGAAACCCAAAGTGTGTGTGTGTATGTATGTGTGTGGTTCAGGTAAACCCTACATTATGGGGACAAAATGTCCTCACAAAGATGGCAATAACCAAAATATCTGTGACTTTGTGGGGACAAAAACCATCATGTCTCTTAGTAAAATAAAAACCATCATGTCTATGGAATTTCCCAATAAAACATGGAAACCCAAAGTGTGTGTGTGTGTGTGTGTGTGTGTGTGGTTCACGTAAACCCTACATTATGGGGACAAAATGTCCTCAAAAAGATGGCAGTATCCAAAATCCGTGATTTTGTGGGGCCAAAAACCATCATGTCTCTTAGTAAAATAAAAACCATCATGTCTATGGAATTTTCCAATTAAACATGGAAACCCAAAGTGTGTGTGTGTGTGTATGTGTGTGGTTCAGGTAAACCCTACATTATGGGGACAAAATGTCCTCACAAAGATGGCAGTATCCAAAATATCTGTGACTTTGTGGGGACAAAAACCATCATGTCTCTTAGTAAAATAAAAACCATCATGTCCACGGAATTTCCCAATAAAATATGGAAACCCAAAGTGTGTGTGTGTTGTGTGTGTGTGTGGTTCAGGTAAACCCTACATTATGGGGACAAAATGTCCTCACAAAGATGGCAATATCCAAAATCCTTGACTTTGTGGGGACAAAAACCATCATGTCTCTTAGTAAAATAAAAACCATCATGTCTATGGAATTTCCCAATAAAACATGGAAACCCAAAGTGTGTGTGTGTGTGTTTGGCTACATTTGTGAGGGCCAAATGTCGTCACTTAAATTGTGAAATACTTTCTCAAGCCACTAGTGAGGGCATTTGACTGGTCCTCACTAGATAAAAACGCTTATAAATCAACCAAAAGAGGTTTTTATTTAAATCTAGTGATGGTCACATGTTTCTATGATGGGTAGGTTTAGTAGTTTAGGAGTAACTAATCCTTTAATGTTTTTATTAGAGCTCAAAGAACCTTTCAGTGAACAGTTCCATTTTTTTCTGAAGAAAATTTTAAGGAACCTTTCGTGCAATTGATCGATTCCATTAAAGGTTCTTTAATGCCGATTGAAGTATGATTATGTGGTGAATTTAACCTCAGGTTTCATTAGTCAATAGAGGTGTTTTGTTGGCTTTCATGATCTGTCTTCTGCAGCTAGAGAATAACCTCATCACTGTGGTTTCCTGCCGGCACGGCAACCATCGCCCTCGGAGGCAGCGAGTGCGACATGACATGTAAGAGATGCGCTGCTTCCTGACGGGAGACAGACACCCCTCGCTTCACACCTCGTCCCGTCTCCCTCTCTCTGTCTCTCACCAGCTCGCTTTAGATCTGTGAACGTGAAAATAGATTTTTGAGCGGTTCTCAGAAATCACGACATCCTGCTTCTACTAACACACCTCCGTCATCTTCATCAAGATACCGCGCGCTATTTTAATATATCAGTACCCTCTCAGAAGGTACAAAATCAGTCACTGGGATGGTACCCTTTCAAAAATAAGGTACAAAATTGTACCTTTCGTTTAATGCACAGCTGGCCGTTGATTTCACGGTAATTTCAGAACTAAACCGAGGTTTGAGTCATATAATATAGTTATTACAAGAGAAAGAGATATAATAAACATATGCGAATTAACCGTTCGCAAAGACCCGCCCCCTTTAGTTACTGCCACACATCATGTTCTCACGAAAATACATCCTGGAGCAAAGAGGACACTGACAACGTATGAAACTTTTTTCTTTTATTAAAGAAGTTTAATCGATAAATAGCGTCTTGTGTGTGTTTAACATGTGGTGACAGATCGCTGTAGCTCCTCGATCATCTCTTCATACTAGTTCATTTATAGCATCAAATAAACATGAATGAACATCAGAAGGAATGTTGTTTCAAGCACGGAAAGACGTTCAAGTTCACCGACGTTAATCTACTAACTCCCCTGACCGCTTTGTCGGATAAAATGGTGGATTCAGGGTTATGATTGGTCAGATCGCCTGTCAATCAACAAGTTTATTGCACAGCCTTTCACGCGCTGTCAGAATTATTGTAAATACGAGTTTCCTAAGTGAAAAAAAATGCGCATGAACGCCCTCCTATTTTGAATAATACATTTCCGATAGCACGCATTATTTGCTACCAGCCAATCAGAATCAAGTACTCAGACAGACCATAGCATAAAGGGACCGGGTATCTCTCAATGAACTCAAAATTTTAAGGCACCTGCAGGTTACTTTACTAAGTTCAAAATGATTTTTTCTTACAATGTGTGTGTGTGTGTGTGTGTGGTATCTTCTTTATCCAGAGAAAATTAAATGATCAGACCAGAGATTGTTTATTCATTTAATTTTAAGCAAACTTATTTCAGCGTATGTCTGCACCATACACTAGCGCATTTGAGATGTCTGTCTGTTAGAGTCATGATAAGTGATTCACAGCATTGCGTGTGTGTGTGTGTGTGATTGTGTGATGCACGAACACACTGGCTCACCACTGCATGTTATCATCAGATCATTTGTAACGGAAACTTTCTGTGCTGTAATTTCTGTGAATTTGAAGTCACACAATGAACTCCTCCTACTTGATGTTTTGTGCTGTAACCATAGAGCAGACCAGGGTTTTTTTTTCTCAGAAAATGCTTAAAAATGCAGATAAGAGTTCAGAACCTGATTCAGAAAATACCCAGCAGGCGTCTGAGGTTAGGTCGAGACTTACGAACTCGAAATAATGTGCTTGGCATCTGGAATAAGCAAATTTTTCTTTGAAACCTAGACTTCTCAGATCTATTTTTAGCTCGTGCCATTTCTATAATAAACCTATAAACCGTTTGAGGCCAGTGATTTGATCACAGTGAAGAGGTGAACTCTGAGTGTGTGCTAGAGAACATCGTGCTCGGCATGTTTTTTTATCTGCAATCCAAACTTGGGTCTTCAGCCGACAAAGTTTAAATCCCGTATGGCTAGTGTGCTTCCCATAATGTTCATGCATTAAAGGGATACTCCATGCCAAATCAAAGAACGAACTGATGTGAACAAAATCAGGCCGACGTGAAGTTTGTTTGGAGTTTGTTTTGGAAGTTCGAAACTGCTTGCAGGTAATCACCTTCATACTTCGTATTTAATCCTACCATTGGGCCATTATGCTCTCGGAAAACCTTTTCCGGTTCATTCTCCTCTCGAGTCCGTAGAAGTCAGACGTCCGTGAGGGAAAACATGAACAATGGAAAGCTGCTTTATAGTGGAGAATGAGAGACTGATGCTACTTTATAAAGGGTTATAATATAAACGCTACTGGAGTGTCGAGTTACAGAACTGTGTGACTGTATTTTAGTGGCTGTACGAACGCTTTCAACCACATGTGCGTTTACACTATGAAAGCAATACTGTGATCGAATTATCGCGATTCAACCGCACACGATTTGGCAAAGGCTGCGATGATTTAATGCGCATCTTGTCGGAGCTGTACGGCTCTGTGATCAGTAGTAAATGCTTCTCCATCTGAACACCAGAGGGCGCTCTTGCGCAGAAACTCCAAATACGCCCTGCCGCAGAAGAAGATAACGCTGTAGCTGAATACACAGAAGACTGAAACGCTTTAAGCATGACTAATAAAACACACGACTGCCTTATTCTGTGTAAGAAGCCACATCATCTCACAGAAAGATGTAAAAACGTTTTTAAATGTTGTACAAGATGATCATAAATGCTTCTCATGTCTGGAAAGATGTTTGACGCGTGTTTGCTTTTTCAAATGTACATATAGGCGACTCAAACTCACAGATTAGCATTTGGAGCCGTACTTCACTGACAAGCTGTGCATAAAAAAATAATTGCGACCTTTGCGATTTCACAATCGCGCTAAGAATCGCGTTCAAGTTCAATGTTATTTTTCGTATCTTGCGATTAATCACGCAGTCCTACAATCCGGTCTAATGCGTTTTTAACTACCACTGGAAGTGGTGAAGCTAAAAACGTTTTACTACATCTGTATTTGGTGTCAGGGCGTTGCTAGGTGGTTTTTTTTAGCTGTGCCTCACATCCGGTGTTTGGGTAATCCGATTACGTAACCTACGCAAATCATGTAATCAGATTACTTTTTTTCAAGAAACTAGTAAAATAACGTATTACTTTCAAATTTACAAAATATCTGAGTTACTTTTTCAAATAAGTAATGCAAGTAATCGACACAAATCAGGAGTACGTGCAGAGGCGTTGTGTGAACATGATGGTTATTCTAGACTCAATATATTTACACATTTATTCATTTACTTCTCCTGTGTCCTTTTCTTCTGTGTTCCAGAATGGCAGCACAGCTAATAGGTTGGTTTGAACTGCGCCCTCTACTGTCCAGGTGTGAATTTGCATTTCCTTCAACTTTTTTCGGCTTTACATTTGCCAAAAACAGAACTTTTTGTTGTTATCAAAACAAACAGCCCAGCCCAGATGAGACAAAAGTAACTAAACGCGTAACTTTGCATAAAAAGTAACTTAGTAATGCAATTAGTTAGGGAGTAACACAATATTGTAATGCATTACTTTAAAAAGTAACTTTCCCCCTGTGATCTTCTGGTCTGTACAAATGGCTCAGTTTCCAATAATCCAGTGTGCGTCTGGGGGATTTTTACACATCAGCTAAATATTTATAGCTCCTAAGCTGAATATTCATCATGATGTTAATGGCTTTACAATGCTTGTCATTGCAAAAATGCATTTGTTTGTACAGACCGCATCGAGTGTAAAAGCTTTCTATTCTTCTCACCTGACCGTAGACGTAGAGAACTGGTTTGGTTTAGTTTAGTTTAGTTTAATGAACAGTGAAATCTCTGTCTAATCGCTATTGTTCAATATAACACGGCTGGATTGACCCGTCAAGCTCATTTTGATAAATATGCTGTGTGTCAAGCCAACTATGACTCTTTTAAATCAAGATACCTCTAGATTTGCGCTGAACACATCAGAAGTTTTCGGGTTACACTTGATCACCTCTATTGTCAAAAATAACACTTGTAGCATCTCTATTTTAAGACGCATCGTTGCTTGGCAACTAAATCGTATTGTGTTTTTACTGGTCACTAATTGTGGCAATTCAAAGCACGTCTTTATGAAAGATCCTCGACGCTGCATTACTCAGAATTGATATGTCGGTGTACGGTGTGTTTTACATAAAGGCACACGCTGATGTTATTTCAACTCATGATTTCAGGGTGATGTGGATAGTTGCTCAGTGTTTTCTTACAGTCTGAAGTGAAAAGACTCAGTGTCTGTTTCAATGCAACTCTGTTTGAGCTCAATTTGAGTTCATATCTATGAGATTCTGGGTCCGTAGGTGTGACTCTTTCTGCTCATGGTTGCTGTCATCACTCAGTCTGACAGTATGACATCAATATTGTGCGTGTGTGTGTTCCCATGACATCCCATAATCCCACCTGTTCTTTACCGCGGTGATGTGTTGATGTGCAGTATAGAGATGCGCTGAACCCTGGCATTTTCAGAGCATCAATCATGCCAAACACAATCAAAGAGACACTAAAACTGTCCTAAAGAAGCTTGTCTTTATGTTTTCGTTTTTTCCAAGATGCCGCAGTGTACTTATGATTTTCAGTGCAACACTACAAAAATGTATCAGATGTACATAAAGAAGACATTTTGTCCACATTGTTTCTGGAGTGGCTGTTGTAATTAGTGGTGCTATGGATAAGCCCCGCCCCCTTTAGTTACTGTTGCTATGCGCTCTCACGCCACACATCATGTTCTCACGCAGTGAAAAATACACCGCGGAGCAAAGAGGACACATATTCATTTTTAAAATATTGTAATTTTTTAAAGAAGTTTAAACAATAAATAGCATCTAGTGTGTGTTTAATGTGTCGTGACAGATCATCTCTTCATACTAGTTCATTTATAGCATCAAATAAACGAGAATGAACATCAGAAGGAATGTTGTTTGAAATGGTTATGATTGGTCAGATCGCCTGTCAATCAAACTGTTTGCGAAGGGTCAATTGGTAAGGTTTGTGTTTGAGCTGACCCTAACCCTAACATAAATACACATATACGACCGTAATGAAAAACCGAACAAAATGTCTGGGATATATTTCATTTAATCCAGAAAAAAAAAATAATAATAATTAAATAGTAATTTAATATATATGGTAATATTTGTTATACTTTATGCTGATTTAAAATTATTTGTACTACGGTATATAAAAATCATTTAGGAATGATATATCGGCTACCATATCGGTATCGGCAGATAAATGTTCATTTTTAATGTCATTATTATCGGCCAGATAAGAAAATTTGGCCGATATATCAAAGCCGATAAATAATGGGTCATTTCCTTCAGATGGTTTTGAGTTGCTTTAAATATGACTGAAATAATTTCAAAAAGGAAAATATAGTTAAATTCAACATGTGCAGCGCAAGTCTGTCATATAGACAACATAAAATGTGACTTTTAATGGAAAAATTATACAAAAAGAGAGTTATCAGCCTATACGTCATTTATCAGCTTTCAAATATAAAGAATGCGTTATCGATGTCGGCCAAAATTTGCATATCGGTGCATCTCTAATATAATTACTACTAATTTTTATGGTAGAATGCCAAACTGTTATTATCCCCAAATGCAAATAATAATAATGATTGAAATGCATGCATGTGTTTCTGCAGGGTATTTTAATGCACTGACATCAGGAATTGTGTTTGTGTTTGTTTTTCCAGAGACCCATAAATAAGGTTGTATAGTGATCTAGCTATGTACACGGCCAGATGACATGCTTTATGTTTATGTACGTGTGCTTGTTTATGGCACATGTGTTTCTGCTTCTGCCCTGTGTGTGTGTGTGTGTGTGTGTGTGTGTAGTAATGGGGGTGTTGAGGACTCCCTGTAGTTCCTCTTTCAGACACTTTAATTAGATAAAAGGCGTCTGGATTAAAGGCAGTTCCTTAATGCAAACTTCCCTCCATTGCGGTGGTGAGCTGATTTATGGAGCATTAGCAGACAGTGCTGCCCAGTCAGGAGCTCCGCAGGTGGGGGAGACAGCAGTCCTCCACCCCCACTGACGGAGAACCACCAGCCTGCTGTCACCAATACAGACACATGCACTAAAGACAGACACACTTACCGCTCAATGCGCGTATCTTTCAATATTAAAATACTCGGTAATTTATATGATTATGCAGAAACAATGATGTGCTTTCCTGTTGCTCAATTAGTTGATCATAACACGAGCAGCGGCAAGGTCACGGGCCGGATTCCCAGGGAAAGCAAGAAGGGATAAAAATGTAAACTTGAATGCTTAAGCGTCTGCCAAATGGTGAATCATTTCATTTCAGGGTTAATTCTACTGTCGCCTCATATTTACCAAAATCTTGAGACGAAAACAAGTGACGATATATATTCAAGTCCTCGAATTATGCGTTTCTGTGACACCACTATCAACGTCTAAGTGAAAACAGAAAACTCCCCGCTTACAAACTGTAATTACGTTAGGTGAATGTATTTACGGTAATTACGATATGGCGTGAACGCACCTTTACACCTTTCAACCAATGGTGTGATTTGGGGGAGGCATTATCTGTGTGACCGACCAATGGTAGACAAGGGGAGAGTTTAGGAAACCTGTGTGAAAACAATCATTACTTTTTCAATTCATGTTAATTAAGTGTTATTTTAGTATTAGTATTATTATTTTAATTATAATTTTGAGTTATCTTATTTATTTTTTATTATTATTATTTCCTATTATCTTTATAGCTTTCATTTATTTGTATTATTAGTTATTCGTTTTATGATTTAATTTTTTTAAAGTTTTTCATCTATTTATATTTTATCTTGATTTCAATTACCGATAAATAAACAAATTAATCATTTTAGTTAACAACTAAACTGCCTTTAAGGACCGTTCACAGAAATAATGAAAACAAATGCAACCAAAGTGTTTTTTCTGTCTCTGAACAAAGAAATGTTCTGAATTTTCATTCCTTGTGTGAACATGTCCACAGAAATGTATTGTTTTCCATGAAAAATGGAGTTTGTGTTGAATTCTCACTCTTACACATTTACTGTGTGTTCATCTTCTAGACCCAAAAAAGTCAAAATTGGCAAAAACTTTACTAAACGTTGTACATGTGTGCTTTTTTTTATGCATACATAAGCTAATTAAAATATAAACTTGACTTTTAAGTGCAAAACAGGAAATTCTATCACTCGTGAACTGCCTAGAATTTTAGCATTGGATAGAAGTAAGCATGTATCATAAATTCATTCAAAACTGGTTGTCACTGATAAAAATTGGGTTCCATTAGGCTGTATATAACGGGTGCTTTCAATTAACATTTGCTGTTGCATGGCCATTAGCTTAGAAACATGCTAACTTGAATCTCCTGTGTGCTAGTCAAGTCTCTTGTGACTGTCAACAGAGTTGATGCACATGTAAAGTGCTTCAGATTTGTCTCTTATGAGGTTTTGTTTCAGTTAGTATGTTGCCTTAGGAGGCACTGAGGCAGTCCCGTGTGTTCCGGCGCTGAGGGTCTCTGCTTCTGTTTAGCATAAGCGCTCACACACATTTATTACTGCTCGTCTGAACTGTTTATTGAACCGCAGCATTTATTTGTTGGTTTGCCGGTTGTTGGATTGTCCAATTTGCATTGAGAACATCAGGGATATTGGTTCGTTGTATTCTGTGGAATAATTGAAAACAATAAAGCTAAAATGAGTCATAAAGACTGGAATATTAGAACAATTAAATGTGTCAAGTGCGTTTCACGGATATTGAAGAACATTTCTTAAAGGGGAAGTGATAAGTGAAGTTTCAGCTCAAAATCCCCCACAGATCATTTATTATAGTGTCAAATTTGCCTCTATTTGGGTGTGAGGAGCAAAAACATGCCGTTTTTGTGTGTGTGTCCCTTTAAATGTGAATGAGCTGCTGCTCCCGCCCCCTTTCCAGAAGAGGGCGGAGCTTTAACAGCTCAACAACAACAAAGCTGGAGAATCTCACGCAGACGGTGTTCATCCTTACATTGTTCGACACTGATGGAGAGACTCAGGAAGAAGTTCCAACGTTTCTGAACGGTTAGTGGATAAATTGATGGAGTTGCTGTGGAGTTGATCAACTCGTCACTAGCGTGTGTCGTCACGTTCATCTTTTTTCCTTGAATCGACCCTCGTTTGTGAAGCAGTCCGGCGTAAAATGACGGCATCAACAACACTCGACTACAACAACTCTTCCTCTTCTCTAAAGCAGCCCAACATGGCCCCGCCCCCTTTTTTCTGTGTTCTCGGGGGGCGGGTTTATGTAAATTTTAGGGTTAGTGATGTCACCAACCCAGGAAGAAGCTCATTGTAGTCCCTACCAGCCGTTCGTTGTAGTCCTTAAAAAGTGATTTCTGTAAAAGAAAACATCTCCCTTAGCTTTGAGTGTCGTGACTTAGTTAAAAAATGGAATCATGTTTGCATACTATTTTCAAAACACAGTATGAGTTTTCTCTCTCTATAAATATGAGTATTTAGTACCTCACTTGGAATTTTCTAACAGTTTTGCGGGTGTGTTTTGAATCGTGAAAGAACGAAATGCTATCAAGGACATAAACAAGTGCAGTTGTATTTTCTGATCAAGGATTCCGCGCTCTTCTGTTCACCGATCAGCGGCGACCGCAGCCGTCTGTTTCCATGGAGACAGAAGTTTGTGAGTTTGATGTTATTTTCTCGGTTCGAGTGTGTGAGAGAGAACACGATCTACACAATAGTCTGTGCATGTGTGTTTGTGTGTTTCCTCACTGTAATTTATGGCAATCCACATAGGAATTCACAACTCAGCTTTTCCCCAACAACAGCCAGAGAACACAACTCTCTCTCTCTCCGTCTCTCAGATTTCTGGGCTCCGTCTCATTGCTGCAGTAGATTCACACACACACACACAGCGTTTATAAGTCCTGTGAGCTCCGGGGTCTGTTCACTTCCTGTGGGCTGCTGTTTTCACATTGAGAATGTTCATATTGAGTCATTTATAGATGTGTTCATGATGATTTAGGACTATCCAAGAGAGATATGTGATGATCCTCAAAACATTTAGCGGTGCTTATAGTACACTAAAAGTGAGAGTAAAAAACGACGCAGTTTTCAACATAAGTTGCAGGTTCATAGATCGGAAATAAACAACACAAACAAGGTTAGTTAGAGATTCAACCGCACTGGTCTCTTCTGAAGTCTTGTGGTTTTACTTTTACTTTTTGGCTGTATTTTAATATCTTAATGTTTACATCCTGATCATTGTGTGCTACTGTAACCACACTTTATTTCCCTTCTTCTGACTGTGGTGTGTGTTTATGTATATGTTGGCGACAACATTTTCTCAGGAAGGAGAAAACCTTCCTTCAAAGGTACAAAAAAAATGATTCATAAGGGTTTGGTTTAAGGTTGGGTTTGGGTTTGTCTGTCATAATTATAATTAGTTTCAAATAAAAACATCAGAAGTGTGTCACATGAGCTCATTTAGACGTGTTGTAAAAGTCCACTGAACGTGACGTTTCATTTGAAAGTGAACTAATTCTTTAACGCACAAGATTCAAGGCCCGATGTATTCATGGCCAGGTTTTTTTTTCCACTTTTGCTAAGTAAACAGAAACACCTTTGCAATTAATCCTTTTCCTTTGCGTGACACGTTGACATATTTGATCAGTTTTTAGTTTTTAATTCTCGGACATCGCATTCATTTCACGTGTAGACGGGTTCTCGGGAGCACGCGTAAAAGTCACATCGCATCCTTTTGATTTTCCTGGAAAAAACGTCCCGAATCCTTAACATAGGCAACAATAGGAAGTCGGAGAAGGTCTCGTTTTTTATGTCTCGTTACAAGCTGTTCACACATTGGCAATGAAAACAATTAATACAAGAGAATTCTTACATATATTCTTACATTCCCTTCATATGGAAGCCCATTCCCGCCACTGCTGAGAAAAAAAAATATTCTGTAAGTCATAATAATGACAAACTTTCTCATAATAATGACTTAGTGTCTTTAACTGACTTAGTGTCTTTTTTTTTATTTTATCTTAAGTTAAAGATGCTAAGTTATTATTATGAGATGTTAAGTCATTATTATGAGATACTAATTCATTATTATGAGATACTAAGTCATTATTATGAGATACTAATTCATTATTATGAGATACTAAGTCATTATTATGAGATGTTAAGTCATTATTATGAGATGTTAAGTCATTATTATGAGATACTAAGTCATTATTATGAGATGTTTAGTCATTATTATGAGATGTTAAGTCATTATTATGAGATACTAAGTCATTATTATGAGATACTAAGTCATTATTATGAGATACTAAGTCATTATTATGAGATACTAAGTCATTATTATGAGATGTTAAGTCATTATAATGAGATACTAAGTCATTATTATGAGATACTAAGTCATTATTATGAGATACTAAGTCATTATTATGAGATACTAAGTCATTATTATGAGATGTTAAGTCATTATTATGAGATGTTAAGTCATTATTATGAGATACTAAGTCATTATTACGAGATGTTTAGTCATTATTATGAGATGTTAAGTCATTATTATGAGATACTAAGTCATTATTATGAGATGTTAAGTCATTATTATGAGATGTTAAGTCATTATTATGAGATGTTAAGTCATTATTATGAGATACAAAGTCATTATTATGAGATGTTAAGTCATTATTATGAGATACTAAGTCATTATTATGAGATGTTAAGTCACTATTATGAGATTTGAAGTCATTATTATGAGATACTAAGTCATTATTATGAGATACTAAGTCATTATTATGAGATACTAAGTCATTATTATGAGATACAAAGTCATTATTATGAGATACAAAGTCATTATTATGAGATTTTAAGTCACTATTATGAGATACTCAGTCATTATTATGAGATACAAAGTCATTATTATGAGATACAAAGTCATTATTATGAGATACTAAGTCATTATTATGAGATGTTAAGTCATTATTATGAGATGTTAAGTCATTATTATGAGATGTTAAGTCATTATTATGAGATGTTAAGTCATTATTATGAGATACTAAGTCATTATTATGAGATGTTTAGTCATTATTATGAGATGTTAAGTCATTATTATGAGATACTAAGTCATTATTATGAGATGTTAAGTCATTATAATGAGATGTTAAGTCATTATTATGAGATGTTAAGTCATTATTATGAGATGTTAAGTCATTATTATGAGATGTTAAGTCATTATTATGAGATACAAAGTCATTATTATGAGATGTTAAGTCATTATTATGAGATGTTAAGTCATTATTATGAGATGTTAAGTCATTATTATGAGATGTTAAGTCATTATTATGAGATACTAAGTCATTATTATGAGATGTTAAGTCATTATTATGAGATACTAAGTCATTATTATGAGATGTTAAGTCACTATTATGAGATTTGAAGTCATTATTATGAGATACTAAGTCATTATTATGAGATACTAAGTCATTATTATGAGATACTAAGTCATTATTATGAGATACTAAGTCATTATTATGAGATACAAAGTCATTATTATGAGATACAAAGTCATTATTATGAGATTTTAAGTCACTATTATGAGATACTCAGTCATTATTATGAGATACAAAGTCATTATTATGAGATACAAAGTCATTATTATGAGATACTAAGTCATTATTATGAGATGTTAAGTCATTATTATGAGATACTAAGTCATTATTATGAGATTTTAAGTCACTATTATGAGATACTCAGTCATTATTATGAGATACAAAGTCATTATTATGAGATACAAAGTCATTATTATGAGATACTAAGTCATTATTATGAGATGTTAAGTCATTATTATGAGATACTAAGTCATTATTATGAGATTTTAAGTCACTATTATGAGATACAAAGTCATTATTATGAGATACAAAGTCATTATTATGAGATACTAAGTCATTATTATGAGATGTTAAGTCATTATTATGAGATACTAAGTCATTATTATGAGATTTTAAGTCACTATTATGAGATACTCAGTCATTATTATGAGATACAAAGTCATTATTATGAGATACAAAGTCATTATGAGATACAAAGTCATTATTATGAGATACTAAGTCATTATTATGAGATACTAAGTCATTATTATGAGATACAAAGTCATTATTATGAGATACAAAGTCATTATTATGAGATTTTAAGTCACTATTATGAGATACTCAGTCATTATTATGAGATACAAAGTCATTATTATGAGATACAAAGTCATTATGAGATACAAAGTCATTATGAGATACAAAGTCATTATTATGAGATACTAAGTCATTATTATGAGATACTAAGTCATTATTATGAGATACTAAGTCATTATTATGAGATACTAAGTCATTATTATGAGATACTAAGTCATTATTATGAGATACTAAGTCATTATTATGAGATACTAAGTCATTATTATGAGATACTAAGTCATTATTATGAGATACTAAGTCATTATTATGAGATACTAAGTCATTATTATGAGATACTAAGTCATTATTATGAGATACAAAGTCATTATTATGAGATACAAAGTCATTATTATGAGATTTTAAGTCACTATTATGAGATACTCAGTCATTATTATGAGATACAAAGTCATTATTATGAGATACAAAGTCATTATGAGATACAAAGTCATTATGAGATACAAAGTCACTATTATGAGATACTCAGTCATTATTATGAGATACAAAGTCATTATTATGAGATACAAAGTCATTATTATGAGATACAAAGTCATTATTATGAGATTTTAAGTCACTATTATGAGATACTCAGTCATTATTATGAGATACAAAGTCATTATGAGATACAAAGTCATTATGAGATACAAAGTCATTATTATGAGATACTAAGTCATTATTATGAGATACTAAGTCATTATTATGAGATACTAAGTCATTATTATGAGATTTTAAGTCACTATTATGAGATACTCAGTCATTATTATGAGATATTAAGTCATTATTATGAGATGTTAAGTCATTATTATGAGATACAAAGTCATTATTATGAGATACTAAGTCATTATTATGAGATGTTAAGTCATTATTAGGAGAAAGTTTCTCATTATTATGACTTACGGAAATTTTTTCTCAACAGTGGCGGGAACGGGCTTCCATACCTTTAAAGTAACTGAAAACAAAAATTAATGAAAACTATTTAGACATATGTCGATTCCAGAGCTTCAATGCACAGGAAAATTTGTCTTTTTGTTTGGACAGAACTGGTTTGTAACAACAGGAGCGCGAGTAAATAATGTCACACTTCATGAACGACCCCTTTAGCTCTGACCGAAGAGGAAGATTCACTGAGGCCGCAGGCGCTTTGCCTCCATGTTGGAGTCAGGAGAGTTTTCAGCCGGTTAGTCGTAGCGTGTGAAGAGCGAACGGAAAGCGCTCGGGCGTATGAGGGCAATGCTGTTATCTGATTGATGGGAAAGAGGAAAATAAAAAGAAATCAGATAAAGCATCTGACTTTGTGGTTTTCTCGAGAAGCAGGTATTGGCAGGTATTGTGCGGAGTCTGTCAGTCAGGTGACCTCATGCACTTATGCACAAATATGCAAAATATAAATCAAAAAAATATTTTGCAAAAAGAAAACGATGGCTATTTTAGAACCATTAAGACATTGTTTTCTTTACAGTTATCATTCCTATCCAACTCTTCCGTAATGTCAGTCCGGGCCTTTTTATTTGTATATAAAAAAAGTACAACAAACATACAAGTATAACTGTACTTTAAAATGTACTAATTAAAAAGAATTTATTATAAATTGATTAATTGCTTTTGTTCGATGTGATTAATCACGGCACTAATATAATAAATATAATTAATATTAACAATAAAACAAATATACGTATATATATATATATATATATATAAATTATTAAATGCATTTTTTATGTTTAAATATATATTTATATAATATAAATATATTTATTTACATATGTTTCAAAAATGTCCACCAATGACATTTTGTCACATCGTGTATATTGTGTAAAAAGTGCTTTTTTTAACTCATAAAGCTCATATATTATTCTGCGAGCTGTATATTCTTCGATATGCACGTATTATTTTTGGACTACGCACCTGAGATTTGAAGTGACCATAAATTGCTGGATAACTATAAACAAACAATCGATAATGACTGTAAAACGTAAATATTCTGATTAGAACTCAACAGCCGTTCCATTCTGATGTCACAGGAGAAACATTCTGATCCGCACAAAGAACTTTGTGTTCTAAACTGTTTTAATGCCGTTACAGTGTTGAACTATTAAACTGTTGATTTCAACAAAGCAAGCCTATGTTTGTCTGTTTTAGGAGCAGACTTGTTTGTACTGATACTGGAGTTATCAAGATGGCTGCTGCCGGGGCAAATGGCCCGTCCCTCAGGGCAGAGACGAGCCGGCAGCGCGGAGAGCTTCTCCTTTGTGTTTGTTCCATAGACAACGTTCTGTTCGGCAGTCATGATCCGGCTGGGTTAGAGAGCGTTTTTTTTTTTTTTTTGACTTTGAATCATCTGTAAAACTAGAAAGATTTATAACATTTGAGGTAAATGACACTTTCAAATTTATTTGCCCTTGCTTAATTAGCAGGTTTTGTGTTCACCGTTCAGTGTCTTTGTGGAGTTCATCAGAAGGGGAATAAATAAGCTCTCCGTATTGGTGTCGGGTCGAGGCATCTGTCCGGTTTCCTGGCCAGCACAAGCTTTAGATGCATTAGGAGAGTTTGGATTACAGAGACCAGGACACCACCATGACACTAATACCCAGGAATACACTTCAGACACCAGCGTGCTTTGAACGAACCCAAGACAGACAGACAAAGGACGAAGAAAAAACAAAAAACGATAAAACAAAATGTGTACTTTTATGTTTTCGTCATGAAATCCTGTCAGGTCTGCATGGGAATCTGGGGCTGGTGAATTTATGTCTCTCAGGGTCGGGTCAGAGCAGGCTTACGGCTGTAATCCCCCCAGCAGACGTCCATATCAGGAGCGGCGGGCGGAGGTGTGGCGCGCGCTCGCTCGTCTAGACGGGCCGTAGACGGTTCCCCTCCCCCAGAGACCTGCTGTTCCTGGCACACCACCGGCCCACGGGGCTTTGGAGTTACACTGAGGGAACGTTCCCTTCACGTCGCCTGTGAGGCGTTGTTAAATATCGAAACTTGGCACAAGACGGAAATAAAATGTGGGTCATTAAAGAGATCCCACGTATAAAAATAGTCACGATTACCGCTTTTAAATTCAACCGAACACTTGCACTCACAATTGTTCGCAAGAGTCAAGAAAATCGCGACATTTCAGTGAAAAAGTGTCTCGATTCGCGGATGAATCGCAGCAAAAAAAGACTTCTTTTTCCGACGCTTCATGATAAACAAACACAAATTCAGAGATGTGTTTCGGGATTTTTTGTTTTATTTTGGCATTTCTTTGTTTGCATTTATATTAAGCAAAGTGCATCTCTTTTTCTCATCAACACATTGCACAATACATAAATAACAATGCATATAAAACTTCGTATTTACAGGTAATAATATATTTATATTTAACATAAAATACATTTTAGCTTTTATTTCACTTAATTAAATCTTAGTCATTTATTAAAGTCAAAGTGAGCTTTCGTTCTCCATTTCTCGCACGAAACATCCTCCGCTTCTCGCGGAAAAACAACGTAGTCCGTGAAAGGTAAGGGCTCGTCCGTCGCCGTGGCGGTGAAGGAACGGGGGCGGGGCTCGCTGCTATCGGTTGTTGAATATGACCTCCAGCCAGCAGGGGCAGCTGCTGATGAACTGTCTGGTGTAGCACTGCCCCCAGCCCTTCACGAAACTGATCTGGACGGTGAAGCCTGTCCGCGGCTGCTGGCTGAATTCGTGGTCGTTGGGCCGCTGCAGGCTTCCCGCCTTCTCGAAGTCAAAGGCCTTGATGGAAAACCCGGGGAATACTTTATGGACCAGCAGCGTCCGTGAGTCGGGGTTGTCCAGTGTGGCTGACTTGATGAATATGGGGTAGCAACTTCGGTT
Source organism: Opsariichthys bidens (assembly GCA_037194245.1). Taxonomy (NCBI): domain Eukaryota; kingdom Metazoa; phylum Chordata; class Actinopteri; order Cypriniformes; family Xenocyprididae; genus Opsariichthys; species Opsariichthys bidens. Next base: position 18,592,607 of record CM074294.1, on the reverse strand, counting down.
GTACACCCACACGCCGTCGGATTCGCGGCTGAGCTGGATGCCGTAGCCGATCTTGGCCCGAACCATTTGCACCAGTTGACTCTTGTTGTCGGAGGAGAGCTGGCCCAAGCAAAAGCCCGTGCCCTGAGGTAGGTCATAGAAGATGTCCAGAGATGGCTCCTGGACGGAGTAGAGGCGCCCAACGCGGGTCTTTTCCTCCCAGTATGCCACCACACACCAGTGAGGCTGTTCGCCACGCTCCTGAAGAGCCAGGGAATCTGTGGAGAGACAAGAAGGACACGGTTACCGATTCTGCCGATTCAACTTCAAACGAACGTCATTAAATCACTGCTGGAAAACCAGGGCTTCCCAGATTAAGGTGGTCAAACAGGTATTTGCCGGCCCAAAGTGGACTAGAAGCTCTGGCCGGCCTGACCGAGATGGTCTACCAGCCTCAAACCGAGACCACCAGTGGGCAGGCCAACTGACGAACCATCTAAACCAGAATAAGACCGAACCTGAACCAATGAGAACCATCCGAAACTGTTCACTTTTACTCTGTTGGAAACTCTAGCAAATCCAAAGGGTTTAAAGAAGAAGGAAAAACTTCTTAATTGTGCCGATTTAACTTCATCAAACTGAATCCCTGCTTGAAATACCAGGACAGACCAGAATATGGTGGTCAAACTGGTCCGAGATGGTCTACCAGCCTAAAACCAAGACCACCAGTGGGCAGGCCAACTGACGAGCCATCTAAACCAGAATAAGACCGATTTGAACCAATAAGAACCATCAGAAACTGGATTTACTAGCGTTTCCAACAGAGTAAAAGTGAACAAAGGGTTTAAAGAAGGAAAGACTTCTTAATTATGTCAATTTAACTTCATCAAATTGAATCCCTGCTTGAAATACCAGGACAGACCAGAATGGTGGTCAAACTGGTCCGAGATGGTCTACCAGCCTGACCAAGATGGTCTACCAGCCTGAAACCAAGATCACCAGTGGGTAGTCCAACTGACGAACCATCTAAACCAGAATAAGACCAACTTGAACAGAAACTGGACTTACTAGAGTTTCCAAGACTTCTTAATTGTGCCAATTTAACTTCATCAAAATGAATCCCTGCTTGAAATACCAGGACAGACCAGAATATGGTGGTCAAACTGGTCCGAGATGGTCTACCAGCCTAAAATCAAGACCACCAGTGGGTAGGCCAACTGACGAACCATCTAAACCAGAATAAGACCGATTTGAACCAATAAGAACCATCAGAAACTGTTCACTTTTACTCTGTTGGAATACGGTGGTCAAACTGGTCCAAAGTGGTCTAGCCAGCCTGACCAAGATGGTCTACCAGCCTGAAACCAAGATCACCAGTGGGTAGTCCAACTGACGAACCATCTAAACCAGAATAAGACCAACTTGATCAGAAACTGGACTTACTAGAGTTTCCAAGACTTCTTAATTGTGCCAGTTTAACTTCATCAAACTGAATCCCTGCTGGAAATACCAGGACAGACCAGAATATGGTGGTCAAACTGGTCCAAAGTGGTCTAGCCACCCTGAAACCAAGACCACCGATCTGATTATCCATCTAGACTAGATTATGACCAACTTGAACCGATAAGAACCCCCAGAAACTGGATTCACTACAGTTTCCAACAGAGAAAAAGTGAGTTTACTGAGGAGCGAAAGTGACTTTTATTAATTATGTCAATTTAACTTCACTGAATCCCTGCTTGAAACACCACGACAGACCAGAATACGGTGGTCAAACTGGTCCAAAGAGGTCTAGCCAGCCTGACCAAGATCACCGGTGGGTAGTCCAACTGACGAACCATCTAAACCAGAATAAGACCAACTTGATCAGAAACTGGACTTACTAGAGTTTCCAAGACTTCTTAATTGTGCCAATTTAACTTCATCAACCTGAATCCCTGCTTGAAATTCCAGGACAGACCAGAATATGGTGGTCAAACTGGTCCAAAGTGGTCTAGCCAGCCTGAAACCAAGACCACCGATCTGATCATCCATCTAGACTAGATTATGACCAACTTGAAACCCATCAGAAACTGGCTTTACTTGACTTTCCAACAGAGTGTCGAGCAGAGGAGATAAAATAACTAGATTAGACAGGAACTGGTACAAAAAGGTAAACACACACACACACACACACACACATTCACACAACATAGCATGCCTTCTATCCAGGAAAACTGTCCCGAGCTCTGCCAAACATATCTTGCATCCTTAATTTCAGACGGCGGAATGCGAGGAATCTGCCGCCCTGCGCGGAGCAGCGCCACTGGCCTCCAGCGCTTGTTTACATTAGCAGTGCTGCTCATCATTCGTCTGTTCCGAACGCCAACCCGAACAATGTTCTGACGTCAACGCCCCAATAAATCTGCGACTGTGCTCGCCCTCGCCCGCTAACGGCTATATATGATGTCATAAAGCAACGAAAACGGAGCTCCGCCTACCGGAAACCTCCGCTCCACATCCTTCCCTATAACATCTCGTTTTGAGCCTTTGTGCGAAGACGGAAAAGTGAGCTGACATCTGGTGAGTACACAACGTTACAGCAAAACCGTGCTTTAGTCATCTGGCCTCTTTGTCTGTCTGCAGTGAGGACAGTCTCTCTTTAATCTCGGATGGGGCGAGTAGGCCGTAATTTAGCAGTGCAGTTAATTACGCACCAGCCCAGACTAACTTGATGACTAGAGTAGGTAGAGCCTTCATTACAACCCTTACAAACATGCATGTTTGGATATGTCACCAAGGTAATACCAATTATACACGCCGAAGAGCTTACAGTGCCATTGAAGTAGCATGGTATATCAAAATAACATAGTATTACTGAACCATGCTACTTTTTGTACCATGAAAAGAGGAGAATATGCTTTAAATATACCACGGTGCAGTGACGGCGTCACATGGTAATTACTGAAATCCATAAACTACAGTATATAGTCACCAAGGGACTTTTTGCTGCTTTTTTAAGTCTTTTTCCTACGTTTTATGAGCATTAAATTGATCAAAAGCCACAGCAAAGACCTTTATAGTGTCTAAAGTTTAAAGTTTAAAAGAAAATGGATCACATTTCCCACAAAAATATGAAGCAGCACATCATCGATAATAATCAGAAATGTTTCTTGAGCATCAAATCGTCGTATCAGAGTGATTTCGGAAGGATCACGTGACTCTGACGACTGGAGGAATGATGCTGAACATTCATAAATGAATAAATGACACTTCAACAGATTTTTCAAATAGAAACTGGAGTAATATTTCACTGTTTGATCAAATAAATGGTTAAAAAAAATTTTTTTTTTTTTTTTTAAATAATCGACTATAGCAATACCATACCAATAAAACGGTATATATCAATATTGTGTGTGTGGTTGCTATGTGTCAGACTGATGCTATTTTAGTCGGGACAGTCGAGTCGTCTCTCTCTGACGACACCGTGAACAGCAGCAAACCTGAGTAACACACACACACGCTGTCATCTAACAGACCTCTGAGTGTGTGTGTGTGTGTGTGTGTGTCCAGAAAACACAATGTGTTTAATCAAATAGAGACACAACTGCACAGGTATGTGTGTGTGTGTGTGTGTATAGGTTATGAATTTACTGGCGTGTGTGTGTGGCGTCTCAGTGTCGGTCGGTTGGATGACCACAGTGTCACCCCGAATGACATGGTGACAGCCAGACGCAGAGAGCGTCCTGAAATAGAGTGTGCAACATGACACACACACACCTTCTGCAGCCTCAAGCCTTCATTTGACATCCTGAACTCTATTAGACCGATCGTTCTCATCTTATGATTTCTTATGAATCATGGAATCCAGTCATAAAAATACAAGTTTCTGTATATCATGGAATTTGGCAAATTTGGGATTAATAAATCAAAAGTAGGGCTGTAAAACGAATCCAATTCGAATCACGATCATTCGCACAGAAACTCAAAGATCTCCATGACAAACCAGCAAAAGAAACATATTAATATTGTATAGTAAAATGCACTTCTAACAAGGTATTAATACGTAATCATTATTATTTTACGGAATATCGTAATTAACTTCCATGTTTACGTTCAAGCGTTTCAACTGAGATATCTTCATTTGATTGCACTGAAAAGGATGGATTACATTGAACACAAAAAAGTGGAATCCAGACAAATTAAAACATTTAATTTGTTTGTGACGAATAAATAAAGAATTCGAGAAAAAAAAATAAAACCGATTTCGTAGGACCCCAATAAACCTGTCTCTCTCCCATCCCCCAAGCAGTTTATTCTGTCTTTCAACGTCCTAGAGGGGACAAAAAGACTCTTACACACACACACACACACACACTCTCTCTCTCTCTCTCTCTCTCTCAGGGTCTTTGTTTGTGGTTGAGCTGAAGTCAAATCTCCATTTAAAGCTTTACTGCCTCAGGTAACAAACCATCCTTCCTCTGTCCACACTGGCTCCCTTTGGTCTGAGCGCTCAAATACACACACACACACACACACACACACACAGTGGTGTTTTTGGTGTACGTCGGGGCAAAGTTTTTCCATTTAAGGATACTCAGCTTTTTAAACAGTCACTTTGTACATGAAACGAACAAAAAAACAGCCCAGAAGTGTCTGGCCGTCTAATGGAAGCACTTGCACACGCAGACGCGAGTCACTCAGCAGTCTGGAGAAGTTAATGATTATTTCTGTCTGTCTCCACACACACACACACACACACACACACACACTCTAGAGGGAAGTCGGTGTTTTTATTGATCGCCTCTCGTCTGGCTGAGGTTCACCGGAGGCGACGTCCTCTTTTACGACCAGTCAGTGCTCTTATCCGCTGACCGCGCACGCGGACGCGGATTGAGCGGGACGCATGCCTGCTGGAGGAGATGCCGTGAGGTCAGGGGTCAGAGGTCAGGGGCCGCTTCTAAAGCTAAACCAATGATGACGACGACACACAACGACGCTCAACATGGGTTATGCCAACTGTTCAGACGGCAGAAATGCAAGAATGCAAAAGTACACAAAAGCAAAGAACTTAAAAAATAAATAAATAAGAATAATAATATATTTCCCATAATATTAAATGAATCATATTTGTATTATTATTATTATTATTATTACTAAAAAAATATTAAACAAAATAAGAAACATGACTATTTTAGACTATTTTAAAAAATTGCATTCTTCTTATTATTACAATTACTATTAATAAAATAAATATATATGAAAATTCTATTTAAGAAAAAAATACATTTTACGATTATAAATGTTATTTCAAAATAAACATTACTATTACTAAATGAGTATTTAATAAAAACAAATTTGTTATTACAATTATTATTACTAAATAAAATACTAAAAAGTACAACTGTTCACGTACAATACTTATATACAATATTTATAGATAATATTTAACATTTATTTACTTGCAAGACCATTTACGCTACAGCGCCTCCTGTGGCAACTACTATTTTTATTAGTACTACTACTAAAAAAAAAACATTTCTATTATAATATTTCACTGTAAAATAAAAAAATGACTATTTAAGAAAAAAAGATCGCTTTTATTATGACTATTACCAAATAAAAAACACGACAACTGTAAACGTACAATACTTATATACAATATTTATAGATAATATTTAACATTTATTTACTTGCAAGACCATTTACGCTACAGCGCCTCCTGTGGCAACTACTATTTTTTATTACTACTACTACTACTAAAAAAAAAAAAACATATTTCACTGTAAAATGAAAAAAAGATCGCTTTTATTATGACTATTACTATTACCAAATAAAAACACGACAACTGTAAACGTACAATACTTATATATAACATTTATAAATAATATTTAACATTTATTTACTATAGCCACAGAAGAAGCTACAGCGCCTCCTGTGGTGGCGTCACACAGCGGAGCTCGCGTTGCATTAGCATTCACGTCCTCGTGTAGAGTTTGTGTCAGGCCCTATAAAATGATTGCACACAACTGGCAGACGTTTAGGATTCGTCATGCAAAATACCAACTAAACAAACAAACCCGGAGGCAACTTCTTTGATGTGTGTGTGTGTGTGTGTGTGTGTGTCAGTTACGGCTCTATAAATATTATCTTTTTCCTCGGGCGTCGCTATTATAGCAACAATCTCACACACGCTCGACCGAGAGACACGCAGACGGACGGACGGACAGAAATGTTTGGCAGCGTCTTTTGTTTGGAAGTCAATAAAGGAAACTGGCAATTAGATGCAGAGCCATTACATCACACACACACACACACACACACACACACAGAGAGCCAGGAAAACCTGCAACACACAGGAAATACTTCACGTTGTCCTCCATTGTGCACTAATACGTGGATCAGACCACTCCGATTTTATGACGCGCAGGTCGTATACTGTACGCTCGCAGTGGGAGCGTCGGGGCAAAGGAAACGCTTTATGACATCACGTTGATTGTGAGGTCAAAGGTCAGCGGTGTAAAGCTCCCGGGCCAATAAAAAGCCACGACGGTAAATTCATACTGTGAACAAATGCATATTATATTCTAGAGTCTTTTCGAGTGCTTTCCTGTTTAGACGGTAAATAATTATAATGTGCATTTCAATTGTTCCCTGCAGCCGGTCAGACCGGAGACGCCGAGAGAGTTTCTGAATGAACGGATCGTGCGTGCGTGTGTGTGTGCGTGAGAAAGTGTCCGTCCGTCTGTGTGTTTGGTTTCGTGATTAGATTGCGGTTTAAGAAAATGTTGTCTGGATCCTGAAGGCGTTTGTGCTGACTTCTGTCTTCTTCAGAGCCTGAAGCGAGCCAAACGTCCAGCTCGACAGAGGAAGTGGTTGGCAACGAGCGAAATATACGACAAAGCGTTCACAGTTCAAAACATGCCGTCGCTCGGGACGTTCAAGGAGCTGCTTTGTGTCACTTTCTCGAAATGTTTTCTTTCCGCTTGGCGGAGGCGCCCGGGAGGCCCCAACCGAGACTCAAGGCTTTTTCCTCCGAGGCATGATGTCATTTCCTGTGCTGCCCTTTCCTCCTTGGCTAACCCAAACAACCCTGGAATGAGGCTGGAGGTTGTCACGGTAACAAGGCTGCCTGTAGGCCCCTTAAGGGGGGGATTAGAGTCGCCGAGGGCCCGGCAGACATTCGCGGGACCTTTATAAAGGCCCGATTGTGGATCTGGCAGAAATGTTTCAAGAACAGCTGAACCGGATGAGGTGCGATACACATCCAAAGTAAAGTCATTTTTGTCCACATCGGAAGGAAAGAGGTTTAATGTGCAAGTTAACACGAGGTTCAGTTGATTTGATTTAATAAATTTCGCACTCGACTTTATCCGTTTGAAAAACAAGCGGAAAAACCCGGCTACAGCGCTCGAACGACACGGATGTGAAAATAGTGGCCGATGTTATGCAGATTAATACTTTAGATAATAATTCAATGTTGGCAAAAGAGACGTACACTTTAATTGAACGTGTTTCATGCCAAATTGACTCAAAAATAAATATGTAGATAATTTGTCACATGTCAAAACGACTATTTCTGTTGCCAATTAATCATTTAAAATTGGTAAAAAAAAAAAAAAAAATTGGCTTGGCCAATAGTAATTTATTTAGTATTAATATAAATTAATTAAATTAAAATAATTATATATATATATATATATATATATATTCATTTTTATTGAATTAATTTATATATATATATATATGAATTAAATAAAAAATTAATGAATATATATATATATATATATATATATATATATATATATATATATATATATATATATAATTATTTTAATTTAATTAATTTATATTAATATATATAATGAAATTAAAATAATTATTTATATATATATATTAATTTTTTTATTTAATTACTTTATAAATATGTATATATATATATATATACACACATATATAAATGAATTAAATTAAAATAAATTAATATATATATATATAATTATTTTAATTTAATTAATTTTATGTATATATATATATATATATATATATATATATGTGTGTGCTGTTAGTCACTTAACATAAAAGCTAATATATGCTAGTTTATATATATATATATATATAATTTTATTTATGTATATAGACAAATATTATGTAAACAAACCTTTTTAGATGCGATTAATCACACTGAAATGTCACTAACAGACAATCTGTAACAATTAAGTCTCATTTGTAAACGTCCATTTTATGTATTTTTTTTTAACTAACATTAATACGTATGAATAAATGCAATAAAGATATATGTTAAATAATGCCAGCAAATGAGAAACCTTTATCTGTCCGTCTGCGCAGGAAGTCTGTCTGTTGTGGTTGTCATATTAAGGTTAACTTCAGACTAACCCGGACAAACAACACTCAGACTCTCATCCAATAATCCCGAACACACACACACAGACTCATACGCAACATTTAAGTTCAAGCATGTTACGTAGCGTCTCCAAATCTCTCTGCCCGTCTCATGTCTGGAGCGGCAGATGAAAAGGGCAGAGCGAGTGAATTAGAAGGTCAGAGCGACGCTTTCATTGGGAGCGTGTTTCCTGTGTGTCGGGCTTTTCTTCCGCCGCCTGAAACTTTTCTTCCTCCCCCCTCGTCCCTCCTTCCCTCTCTGAGCTCCATTCACTCATTTCAGCAGGAAAAAAACACCTCAGCGAGAGGATGAACGAAAGCAGGGCAGAATCACAGTCAAAAATGTCAATGGAGTCGGGAGGAGATGTTTGTTCGGGACAGAAGCGGCCGGTCTTTCATCCCACACACACACACGCAAACAAGAAACATAGAACAAATGCCGGGGCACCTTCACACTGGAGGCCAGAGAAAGGCAGCCGCTCGCACACACACACACACACACACACACACACACCACTCTGAGTGCTGTACTTTTAACATGTGTTTATGTAAAGCTTCCATCATTTAGCTGTTCTTATCTGAAAACCCATCTAAAGACCCTTCACACACACACACACACACACACACTCCGCCCAGCGCTGAATTAAACACCATCATAAAAACTCTTTAAAGTCGCTGTAATGAGAAACATCTGTACGCAGGAACCCGGCCTAGACCAAGCTAATCCTCCTCTCGCTCTCTCAGGGTCTCTCGCAAACACAATCGCCGCTGTTTGTGTGTATTCAGTGACAATCCAACAGGTTTGCTCAACTAAAGGAGAGCAGATCACACACACACACACGCACATTCTGTGCCCTTGTTTTAAAGTCAACACGAAAGCAGTGTTTTTCTTGTAACTAAAGCTATTCAAAAAATGTATTGAAATAAAACCAAAATAAAATCAAATGCAAATATTAGACGTCAAATTTAAACTTGTGTAAATCGAAAACAAGATTGTTTTTCATTCAAGAAGTTTACATTTTAAAGTCAACAAGAAA
>CM074294.1:18510709-18578209 GCA_037194245.1 Opsariichthys bidens | reverse complement strand
AACACAACACACTTATCTGAAGCCAATATACAGGACGTACTTATGAGCCATACGGCATTATGGGTAGACGCTCAGAGGAAAGACGCACAGCGACACTCCCAAAACCTCAGATTAATTTGGCAGATAAATCAGCTCTCAGCTTTTCCTTTAAGCGATCCACGTTTCCGAGCGCCTCGTCGAATCATAACACGCCGAATCATTAGCATGTTCACATACTGTGGTATTGAAACGCAAACTTTTAAATTACTACACTGTGTTTTTTTGTTGTTGTTATTTTCTCAAATCAACTTAACATCATATTTTGAGTCTCCGTTGATCAACCCAATATTAACTCCAACTTTTGATTTCAGTGAACTCAACTTGCTTTAAGTTAAACCAACAATTGCTTTTGTTTTTTTTACATAGTGGCACAAAATAAGCATCTAAAATGGTATTTGAATGTGATAGTCATACTATGGTAGATATGCTGAAGTATAGCTAAAATATGGCACAAAATAAACATCATTTCCATGTCTAACAATAAAAAATAATGTCTCTAAAAATTGGTATTTACATTGCAAATGTGCAAAAAAAACCCTCAAATGCAAGTGATTTTCAACTCAAACTAAACTTTTTAGAAAGCTTGAAACTTCAATCTTACAAGGTGGCTGAAGATATAATCACATGGTGTTATCGCTGTAAAAAAACAAAATTTTCAGCTCAAACTAAACTTTTCGAAAGGCTCCACATCTGCTTGAATTTAAGATGAAACTTCAACTTACCAGGTGGTTTAAGAAAATCGGTGGGATATCTTGAGTACGGGGGTGGGGGGGATTCTGGAGAAGAAAAAGAGAGAGGCCGTGAGTGGAGATGTGGGCTGATGATAAGGCCTGGCATTCTCTGGGAAAAGTGTTTGTGTAGTGCTGAGGGTTAGAGGCAGGACAGCTCTGATAAACACACGGCCGCCTGGCGCCAGACTCCACACACACACACACACACACACACACACACACTAACTTCACTGAACACTGGGGCCTCCGGCGGGTTTCACATGAACAACCACAGACTGGAGGTCCAGCTGAAAAGTCAGTTGCATTTATCCACACGGAAAAACGGCATTCATCACCGTGTAAGAATCATAATTATAATCAGTAGCTCGTTTGATGAAATAGTTACGACATGAATGCAAGAATGTGCATGATCTGTGTCGAATGCATTTCAAACACTCTCAATCTCACTGTGTTTTACTACGGGAGTCTGTTGTAGAACTAAATCAGCAGTAAATTAGACACATCAAAGCAAAGATACAGTTCTGACTCGATCTTCCGCATATAAGAGCGACTTGAGTGTTTATTTGAAACCTTATATATATAATAACCTACTTTGAGTGCCATTATAGAACTGCATAAGCACTATATGAAATATTCACAACAGCCTATACTCTATTCCAGTCGGATTCTAACTAAACTGTAATTCCACTGTAATACGAATGTTATTATAGTCCTGCATAAACACTACATGCTTGATCTTCTGCACTGGAGAGCCTCTTTTGTTTTCTTTTTACCAACTGAAAGAACATCGAGCACATTTTTCCTACTGTTTTGGTGTTGGAGAGGTGTTCGTACCGAGCTCGCACAGTCTGCTCATATGATGCGGGTTGCAGCACACGAGCTCCGGGTTGATTTTCCCAAAGGATTCACAGCACGAAAGTCTCTTTAATTCCGAGGAATGCCGGAGGTCCGGCCACCGGAACACCTTGTAGAGCAGCAGCGGCAGCGGGTACGACTGTTGACCCAGCCTGGCGTCCACTTTCCCGGGGAGGAGGAGGCAGGGGCTCCGCGCGCCCCCGCGGGACTCGACCGCCTGTAGGAGCACCTCCAGCTGCTTCTCCTTGATCTTCTTCAGGATCGAGTACGTCAGCGCTTTCAGTTCGGCCTCGGTGCCGGGGTTCGGCTTGCTGGCGCCCGGTTTCCCGAGGCAGCAGCCCGCGGTGCCGCCACCGCGCGTACCGCTGTCCGCGTCCCCGTCGCCCTCCACGGGCGCGCGGCTCCTCCAGAGTCGCCGGACGAGCCCCGATCGTTTGGTCCTGAACATGCGGGACGACAAGAGGGTTCCCCGGCTACAAAACGGCCATTTTGTCCGCAAGTCATGAAGATCCGGAGGTCCGAATCCACAGGCGCAGAGCAGACGGCGGAGAAACGGCGAGCAGGAGAAGCGCACGCGATCCGTTTCATACGCCAGACTTTAATATTTCACCAGACGCACCGACACAGAATCCAAACAGAAGATCTCAGATCTCAATCACAAGCATGAGAAAGAAGTCTTAATCCACACGGGAGACCGGACAGGATCTCATGTTCGGGATGAATAATCTGCTGATTTCGTTTGACATCAGATCTGCAGCTCGGATCAAACTGACACCAGCCCGTAAATCCACATCAGAGCCAGCCGGAGGGAATCTCTCGACGGTTATTAGAACGCTGGAAATATCCACAAATATCCAGATGATCCCACGATCACGAATGCGGGACGTTTCCGAGTGTGAGACGCGCGAGAGCCGATCAAGAACTGAAGGACTGAGACCGAGATGAAGATCAGACGCCTGTGTGTGTGTGTCTCTCTCTCTCTCTCTCTCTCTCGACGTGTGTGTGTGTGTGTGTGTGTGTGTGTGTTTTCTCCGTGTCTCTCATTGGCGCGCCGAGGGTCATGTGATTGTCTAGACACCCTGTCGCTTTAAAAAAAAAAAAAAAAAAAAAGAACAGGCAGGAAAAAGTGATTGGGTTGCGCAAACATGAAACAAAGTAACATGTACCATCAGACAGACACATCGCGCAGTTTATAAAGTTACAGTGTAGCAGATGCGATCAGAATCTTGTGTTTGTCCTGCTTGTTTTGTAGGGCTATGAAGTCTAATTTGAGGCTTGGGAACACACACACACACACACACTGGCGCCAGGCGCTCAGGTAAGTTCACATTAAGAATGAAACACACACACACACAAACACAAGCGATATTTATGATGCAATCATGTTTAGATGGAAACACATTTTTTTAGTGGTGAAATCTGCATACAAATATACGCATTATATACTTGTATATGTAGCTTTAATAAATGTGATGTTATTTAAAAGTTGGACAGTATTAATAATAATAATTACTTACTATATAAACTTGTATATTATAACCAAATTAATTATATAATTGCTATTATCGTTATTTTTAAATAATAATATATATAGTAAAAATTAATATTTAATTATTTAAATGATCTAAATTAATTATGTGCTATTTGCTTGTATATTATAAGCAAATTATTTATTATTATTATTTAAATTTAATCATATAAATGTTATTGATATTCTTAAATAATAAATGTATGATATAAAATTACATATAGGAAATAATATTTAATTATTTAAATGATCTAAATGAATTATTTGCTATTTGCTTTTATATTATAAGCAAATTATTTAATTTAATAATATAAATGTTATTATTGATATTATTATACATAGTAAATAATTCATATTTAATCATTTAAATGACTCATTTGCTATGTTCTTTTATATTATAAGCAAATTATTTATATTATATTTATAAATATTTATATATTTATTATATATAGTAGGCTAAATAATATTGGCTGTGTGTTGTGAATGACGACACATGAACTGCTGCCGCCTACTGGTGAGAAATATTTCACAATTTCAACCACACACACACACACACACACGAAAGAGACAGTAATGTCATGTTAGTAATGGTAAAATGATATATTTGAGGGTGTGCGGTGAGTTTTGCTGCATCAGATGAGTCACTGTGACGCTTTAATCTCAACAGCTTTCACGAATGTTCTCTGTCACACACTGGACGTTTTGTTTCAAACGCTAAACCATTTCGCGGGATTTTTAGCGGAATGAATGAGGTCACGCCCTCTGATCAATGAAGGACACAATGGCGCGCGCCGGGTGACTACAGGGTGACAGGCGGGCTGCGCGCGGACACTGTCTGGCCGCATGACGCAATCAGTGGCGCGCAGATCTGTGTGATTAACTGACGGCCGTCATGACGTCAGCAGATCTGAGCGCGAATCCGCAAAAATGATTGAACAAATAAAGTAGTTGACAACATTAAGTGATATAATCTGCTTCAGACTTCACTGTCACGACAATCCACACACACACACAGAGAGAGGAGGATGATGATGATGGGCCGCTATTGTTCGTGTATTCCCGCTGGCGCCGCGCGAGCTCATGAATATCTGCCGCCGTTGTGCTTTGTAAATAAATTGTGACTTGAAAATCATTTAGCATTCTTTCTGACAGGGCTAGTTCACCCAAAAAATGAAAAGTAGGTCATTTATATTACTCACCTTCACAAATGAAGATATTTTTGATGAAATCAGTGAGTCTCCATTGATAATGAACACTTTCAGATGTCCAGAAAGATACAAAAATATATTTAAATTTGAAAATAAATATGGCGCCAAAATAACGACTTTTCAGGAATATCTAGTGATGGACGATTTCAAAACACTGAATCGAATCAGTGGTTCGGAGCGCCAAAGTCACGTGATTTCAGTAAACGAGGCTTCGTTACGTCATGAGTGATTCGAAATTTCAATAGTTCATGCGAGTTTGGCCGTTTGATACGCGAACCGAACCATTGATTCGACACAAAAGATTCATAATGATTCGAAGCTTCGTGAAGCAGCGCTCAGCCATCACTAGATATTGTTGAATAAAGTCGTTATTACTAGATTAAAAATACGAACCGGTGTAGAACCGTTAAGTTGTTTTATTTAAATAATGATTTATTTATACTTTCTGCTTATTTATAGTTTATTTATTTATTATTTAAATAACACAAATTTTTCTTTGTCAATTTATTTAACTATAAATAAATAATAATGTTTATATTATTATAAATAATTATGCATTTTATCCTTTCATCCTGTTATTTAAACCATTTATTTCATGATTTTAACAAAAAAACACAAATGTCTTGTGTCAAGGTTATTTTTTGGTCTGGGAAACACTGACCTATGGGAGACTGACATTTATCACGCATGACAAAACTGTTTATTCCTTAAACGTGGCCTCACGGTATTTACACCGCGTCATGTTGAGATGGGTCATCTTTGGTTCGGCTGACGATCTTCTGTTCTTCTGTTGGTCATGAAGAACATTAACCTCAGATCAGGTGACTGATATGATGGACGGGAACTCAAACTCTGAGAAACACATGACCTGCTGCATGAAGGACGTCCTTCGTCTGCAGGAAACAGTTTCTTGTGGTTAATGACCTGATATCCTAATCAGTGCTTCTGAAAAGTAAAAACAGCTTTATAAGAACAGGAAATCTTAAACCGAATGTTCTGCAGTTCCAGCATGTTCACATTGTGTCGAGCACATTTAATTAGATTCGTTCAGTGGGACATCAAAACAAACGTCTGGCTCATGTGAATTTCAGAGAATTCCTGCCTCTTCACACTAAAGCAGATCAATTGGCTGCTAGAAGACCAAACAACAGACCACAACTGACCCTATTGATGAGGTCAAAGGTCACGCTGAGAGCGGAACCAGACTCTAAACAAGCAGTCTATCCATCCATGCATACGTCTGTCTGTCTATCTATCTATTTATTTATTTTTACATCTGTCTAACCTTCTATCCATCTATTTTTCTCTCCGGTCTATCCATCCGTCCATCCATCCATCCTCCCATCCGTCCATCTATCCATCCATCCACCATCCACCATCCATCCATCCATCCATCCATCCATCCATCCTCCCATCCTCCATCCATCCACCCACCCATCCATCCATCCTCCATCCTTCCACCCACCCATTCATCCTCCATCCTTCCACCCACCCGTCCATCCTCCATCCATCCACCCATCCTCCATCCACCATCCATCCATCCTCCCATCCTCCATCCATCCACCCACCCATCCATCCATCCATCCTCCATCCTTCCACCCACCCATTCATCCTCCATCCTTCCACCCTTCCACCCACCCATTCATCCATCCTTCCACCCACCCATCCTCCATCTATCCATCCATCATCCATCCACCCGTCCATCCTCCATCCATCCACCCATCCTCCATCCATCCATCCATCCATCCATCCATCCATCCATCCTCCCATCCTCCATCCATCCACCCACCCTCCATCCACCATCCACCATCCATCCATCCATCCATCCTCCCATCCTCATCCTTCCACCCACCCATCCATCCATCCTCCATCCTTCCACCCACCCATCCATCCATCCTCCATCCTTCCACCCACCCATTCATCCTCCATCCTTCCACCCACCCATTCATCCATCCTTCCACCCACCCATCCATCCATCCTCCATCTATCCATCCATCATCCATCCACCCATCCATCCTCCCATTCTCCATCCTTCCACCCACCCATCCATCCATCCATCCACCCATCCATCCATCCATCCATCCATCCACCCTCCATCCATCCACCCATCCGCCATCTATCCATCCTCCATCTATCCATCCATCCATCCACCCACCCTCCATCCACCATCCACCATCCATCCATCCATCCATCCTCCCATCCTCCATCCTTCCACCCACCCATCCATCCATCCTCCATCCTTCCACCCACCCATTCATCCTCCATCCTTCCACCCACCCATTCATCCATCCTTCCACCCACCCATCCATCCATCCTCCATCTATCCATCCATCATCCATCCACCCATCCATCCATCCATCCATCCATCCATCCACCCACTCATCCATCCGTCGTCCATCCTCCCATCCTCCATCCATCCATCCATCCTCCATCCTCCATCCACCATCCACCATCCATCCATCCATCCATCCTCCCATTCTCCATCCTTCCACCCACCCATCCATCCATCCATCCACCCATCCATCCATCCATCCATCCATCCATCCACCCTCCATCCATCCACCCATCCGCCATCTATCCATCCTCCATCTATCCATCCACCCACCCACCCACCCTCATCCATCCATCCATCCATCCATCCACCCACCCATGCTTCATCCTCCATCCACCCATCCGCCATCTATCCATCCTCCATCTATCTATCCATCCACCCATCCACCCACCCCTCCATCCACCCATCCATCCATCCATCCTTCCACCCATCCTCCATCTATCCATCCATCCATCAACCTATCCATGTAAAATGAAACCAAAATAAAAACTAAAATGTCAAAATATTAATAAATATTACAATAGAATATAGATTATTTATTAAAGATTCCAGATTAAAGCTCTTCAAACAGCCTTGGTTCAGATTCCAGGGTTCAGCACGATCAATGTAAAAGCCTCTTGCTGTAAAAGCAGGCGTGTTAAAGACAGGGCCTCTCTTCAAAATCACAACAGCACTTTCATGTTCAGACTCTGAGAATGTATGTAATTACCTCATATAATTACCCTGGCGTATAGAAGCTTTAGAAAAACACAAGAACATGAACATACGGCTAATGGAGCCGCTATAAGGGCCAACACGGCCCCTATACCTACAGAAAAGACACATTTAGAGAGGGAGAGGAAGACGTACTCAACTTGAAAGGATGGAAAGAGAGCAGAAAAATCACGTCGTTAACAGTCGAGAGGTTTGACGGACGGACTGAGGAAGCGCAACAGCAGGGAAGTGCACACGGTCGGTGGTGTCTTGTCTAGAGTTCGGCACAAACCGGCTCCCGTGAAAGAATCAAGCCCCCTCTCTTCACCCCAGATGGGACGCCATATGCCTGCATCTCTCAATGGATGCTATTGTAAAAGCTCGAACTGCTTTATGACAGTCAGTTGAACTCTAGACCTCAGTTTTACGAGTCTTATATGACATTGAATTGCTCTGTAAAACTTTGGGCCGTCCACTCGAGTGCTTCAGAAAGAAACGCAACCTGTACGTCCCACGCTTACGACATCGTGATCCACACTCACACAAGACGCCGTATCAGTTGAGGAAGGGAAAACGGGAAGATAAAACGGAGACTGCATTGATTCGGAATAACTAAACGTCAACTAGATTCATACATTATGCACATGCAATGTTACACAGCTCTGTTTGATATGTGCTAGGGTGTCTGTATGATACTCTCAAGACATATCAGTCAATATACCTTTAATAGCATCACACGGTGACCTTGGTGGAGTGGGCGGCATTTGACCATGTCTGCCCGGGAAAATACCCAGACATGCTGGCATTTGTGCACTGATGTGGGTAAAGCATTATGAAATATAAACCTAAAAAAAAAAAAAGATTAACTAAAACTAAAATAATAATAAAAAAACTTTTTTGTTGACTGAAAAAAATATGTAAATATTCAACTTAAAATTTTACAATAAATGAATTTTTTCATGGGAAATAAATTGAAATATGTTGAAAAGTCTGACTGAAAAAACTAAGGCTACTTGTACAAGATAACGATGAGCTAAAAACAGAAACGTTTGTCTTTTGCGTGTTCGTGAGTTTCACACGGATTTGAAAACGCTGTATTATTCCTCCAGGCCAGTAGTTGGCGATGTCACTTGTGGTTCTTTTGGATTTACCACATATGCATGTCTGTTAAAGGGATAGTTCACTCGAAAATTAAAATTTTCCCATGATTTACTCACCCTCAAGCCATCTTAGGTGTACATGACTGGCTATCTTATTTCCGACGAACACAATCTGAGATATATTTTTAAAAAATACCCTCCACAAGGTTTATAATGGTTGTGAATGGCTGGTCAAATTTTGAAGACAAAACAATACGTAAAAAAAAAAAAAACATGAATCCATACAACTCAATGCGTCTGTGTAAAACAAATATCCTTATTTAAAAATGTCTAAAGTAAAATAACGAGCTTCCGGCAGAGGAGAGAGCAAAACAAAACACAGGTCACGGATTAGAAGTCTAAAACGAGAATTTTTAAAGAGAAATGTGGGAATTTTGGTATAGGAGGAGTTTGAGTTTGATGCACAGCCATATTTGTTTGAACCGTGAGAGGCGTCTAAGCTTACGATACTCCAACATCCTGCGTCACACATCGGATCACGGGTTAGTCATTACTCAACTTGTGCATTCTGTGTACGACCGTCTGCCAGATGCTCGTTGTTTTACTTTATAACATTTTAAATAAGGAGTCGATTCTTTATCCACAACCATTATAAACCTCGGAGGACTAAAGATATTTTTTTGTTTCGAATCAGTGAATCGGTTCGTGAATCAAACTGCGTCACATGAACTATTTTACTGAGAATGATTGAAAAAAAAGGAATGATTTACTATTTTACTACTATTGCGAATCACTCATGACGTAACGAAGCCTCGTTTACTGAAATCACGTGACTTTGGCGCTCCGAATCACTGATTCGACTCAAAAGATTCGTAAAGCTTCATGAATCAGTGTTTTGAAATCGTCCATCACTAGATATTGTTGAATAAAATCGTTATTTTGTTTTTTCTCGTGGCTTTATAATATTAATGTTGATCCACTGTACTCAGTTTTAAATATGTTTTAATGTCTTTCTGTTCATCAGAAAGTGTAAATTATCAATAGAGACTCACTGAACCGTCGGATCTCATCAAAAATATCTTCATTTGTGAAGATGAACGAAGGTCTTACGGGTGTTGAACCACATGAGGGAGAGGAATTAATGACTGAATTTAATTTTTGGGTGAACTATTGTCCTATTTGTCACTTTAGGTTTCAAAAGTGCACCCTTTCGTGGCCCATAAGCACTTTTGGAAAAAAAAAAAAAAGATTTAGTGCTCCGTTTGGGACAGGGCGATTATTTACTCACTCGGTGTGACTTTTCATGGAACACCAAAAGAATTTTGAAGAATCTTCTTTGCACATCTCTACATGTAACACACACACACACACATCCAGATTTGTGAGGACACGCTTAAAGGCCGTTCGGCCACTGGAAATATAATAGTGCTTTCATCCGCCGCGGCCACCTGAAAGACAGAGCCAGGAATAGAGAAGGTGACCTCACAGGTAACAAGAAAGGCACTGCGGCAAAACCTCCGCCATCTGCTGTTTGTGCTGAAAGAGATGCGCGGCAGACAGATCTCCAAATGCATGCTTCAGTCTAATGCTGAATGTGTTGAATTATATTAAAGCCACAATACTCACTGTGAACAAAAACACATCAATAAACATAATTAGATGTTTACATTTAGCACTGGTAATGGTGTGATGGACATTTTTTATATAGTCCACACTCTACTAATGAGGAGTATCTTTGCAACTACATGTCAACTAGCAGTCATTAGAGAATTAGACTGTCTGCTTTCCAAAAATGAAATTTTCACTCATTAATTCCTCTCCCTCGTGTCGTTCTACACCCGTAAGACCTTCGTTCATCTTCACAAATGAAGATATTTTTGATGAAATCCGACGGTTCAGTGAGTCTCTATTGATAATTTACACTTCCAGATGAACAGAAAGACACTAAAACATATTTAAAACTGAGTACAGTGGTTCAACGTTAATATTATAAAGCGACGAGAAAACAAAATAATGACTTTTTAACAATATCTAGTGATGGTGATTTCAAAACACTGATTCATGAAGCTTTATGAATCTTTTGAGTCGAATCAGTGATTCGGAGTGTGATTTCAGTAAACGAGGCTTCGTTACGGCATAACTGATTCGAGATTTCAATAATTCACGTGATTTTAGCAGTTTGACTCACGCTCTGAATCATTGATTCGACACAAAAGATTCGTGAATCTTCATGAATCAGTGTTTTGAAATCGTCCATCACTAGATATCGTTGAATAAAGTCGTTATTTTGTTTTTTCTCTTCGCTTTATAACATTAATGTTGAACCACTGTACTCAGTTTTAAATATGTTTTAGTGTCTTTCTGTTCATCTGAAAGTGTAAATTATCAATAGAGACTCACTGAACCGTCGGATCTCATCAAAAATATCTTCATTTGTGTTCTGAAGATGAACGAAGAAGGTCTTACGGGTGAAGAACCACATGAGGGAGAGGAATTAATGACTGAATTTTACTTTTTGGGTGAACAAACCCTTTAATATCTGCCAACACTTTATTTTGATGCTCCCCGACAGTAACCTTTTACTGACTATAAGTAAGTATGCAACTGCATGTCAACTTAGTCCACTAAACAGAACGCTAACAGTCGACTAATACCCTAATGAGAGTTAGTTGACATGTAGTTGCTTACAGTTAGAAGAATGTCTAAAGTGTACTATGGAAATAACTTGTACGGACTGTATGAATGGTGTGCTTTGACAAACACCGTGTTTCTGATGGAAATTCTCTTTCTCTGTGAGCTGTAATTACAGTAAACGGCGTCTTCCTGTGCATTCCTGCAGAACAACACAACCAGTACGGCCAAAATGCCTGTCAGCTTTTATCTCTTAAACCACTTGTTTTAACGACAACAGGCAGTTAGAATGAAAAAAAAAAAAACTTAAGTCTTTCATTCATTCACTGTCATTTTAGATTAGATGGACTATTTACACAAACAAACAGTTCTTTAAAGACACGAACAAACAAACTTTTTTGTCCTTCTTTTGCGACGTTTGCGGATGAAGCATCACATCGCAGAAATGTTCCATTCACAGGCGTGTTTGACTCCCGAGATTCAGTTATTCTGTAATGAAAAGCACACAAGAGTGACTGACCTCTTTCTGCAACGTTCATTTAAAATAAACATTTTCAAGCGAACCAATGCGCTCTCGTTTGAATCACATGCGCTTTAAAGAATCACAAGAACGTCCAAAATTATAACTGGAGTTTTGTTGTTTTTTTATTGGTGGTTTTTCACATTGTAGAAAGACCGAATCTGAAACAATCATAACTAATGCAAACAAAACTCCTCAAACCAAGCTGTAGTTTTAAATTATCAGTGGAACTGAATCAGAAGTGAGTCCAGTTTCATTACAAGTGTAAACACCCATCAATTCATTTACAACAATCTACACTTACGTTCAAATCAAAATTTAATATTCTTTCTTTGTTTTGTTTTTTAATAGTCTTTTTCATTACTTACATAAATATGTTAATGTAAAAAAAGACACAAAAAAAATAAACAGATGCTATGGAAGATACAGGGAGAACTAATCATACATATTAAACATTAAATATAAAATTCAATGTAAATACAAAAAAAAAAAAAAAAAAAATCACCCAACAACAAAAATTGCTCTGCAAATTCAGAAAAACAGCATAAACATAAATATGGGCTCTTTAAGCGTTAAATTTGTGGCGTGATGTAACAGGGAAGTAATAAGACCTAAAATGATCTCCAGTAACGAAATATCTGTTAATTGCGTCATAGGAAAGACTTCCCATCTCTGTCGCTAAAAATATATGAAAACAAAAACAGCAATGCAACAGATGTAGTGCGTATTTGTCTATACAATAATGTACATGCAATTATCTGAATCTATAATATACATAAATCATCACTAAACTGCATTTACATGGGAAAGTTGCGTATTTTATTACATCAGTATCTAAATATGTATTACTCTTATTATGCTTAGAAAACCACTTAAATGCAATCTGCTCTCTCAGATGGGAGGTTTTGGTTCGTCTTTGTGCAGACGCTCAGATGTAGATTATATAAGGGCAGTATATAGGTCCGATGAACAAATTATAGTGACAATAAATAAATTAATATAAAACAGCAAAGCATCCTATGTATAAAACAAGCCTGGAATTGTACCTGTAACTTACTATATATAGTGATATGTGATGAAGCTGTGCATAATGATCAGCTCATTAATAATAATAATTCCTAATGGGGTCAGAGCATCTTCATAAAATGTTATTAATGTTCACCTTGAGTCAAGAAATGTTTTGGTTTCACTCGTTTTCCCTACACGTGACCAAATCCACAAATCTAAACAGAAACAAGCAAATGATTATCACCATCAACTGAAGTGATTTCGCTACATCAGACCTGTGACTCCAAATAGTACCATTCCCAGAATCCAATGCGTCCGGCGGTGGGTGTCTGCGTTTGAATGGCGTGACGAGGACGGAAGCTCAGGGGTTCGATATGACGACGTCGCGAGCCGTACGTAGGCACTTGAGCTGCACCAGCGCACACACACACACACACACACACACACACACACACAGAGACACCTGAACAGACGTCCCGCGTCCTCCATCAGGGCGAGTCCATGCTGAACAGCTCGATGCCCTGAGAGTTCCAGTGCAGACCGACTCCAGAGTTAAAGACCAGAGACCAGGCGTACGGGATGAAGAAATCCTCAGGCTGCTCTTCCTCCACGTATTTAAACTTCAGCTCCGGAAATTTCTGCGTGAAGATCACACACATCCATTGAGTTACACACTGCTGCTAAACTGTTAAAACAAAACAATGCATCCCTACGTAAAACATCACGCAGACAAAAAGTTGTTTTTTTTGTTTAGTATGTGAAAAACTTCAGCAACCATTAAGATGTCACATGACAAAATTCATCCACTGAATGGCCTTTAAAAAATACATCAGTGTTATTTTAGTATTATTATATTATTTATTGTTATTTTCAGGAACGTTTGACAAAGTGCATTGAATGATTTTGGAAATCTTGCCTTCAGAAGAAGTTGATTAACACAAGATAAAAAATAAGAAGTTAAAAATATTTATTTGATTAAATAATATGCATTTTAAAGTATTTTCAATGAAATATTATTTTTTATAAATAAATACATCTGAACTATAATTAAAGAATGGACTGGATACAAGACTGGACATTAATTTTATTTTAATATTTATATATTTTATAGTATTCATTAATATTTTAATTATTTTTTAAATTAAATATTATATTATATATATTAAATATTAATATTTATTTTATATATTATATATTTATATTATATTATATATTTAATATTTTTAATTTGAGTTAGTTTTAGTTATGCCTTCGTATTTTTTTTTAAATGTCTTATTTTAATATGAGTGATATTAATAATATATTTACTTCAGCTTTATTTAAATTAAAAAAGTGATTTTCAATAGTTTAAATTTTAGAAATTTTAATGGGAAAACAACTCAAAAAGGCCTGCTTAAAACTAACAAAAAAAAAAAAAAAAAATGATGCTCTTCCTCCGTATTTTTGCCTTGTTTTCCAGCAAAAACAATTCTTAAATCAAGATACATTTACTGGAGCTTAAAAGCTTAAAACAAGAACAAATATGTGTAAATGAGGTCAGAGAAACAACACCACCATTAATGCATAATTAATGCATATTTTTGCTGGTTTCTGGCATGTCTTTCAATCAAAAGAAGGCATCAATAAGCCTTAAAAATGAATTATTTCACCGCGGAGATCATAACATAAGACGGCTGAGATGTTCAGAAGGCACAAGGATCGACTGAGACGGGAGAGTTTAACGCCAACAGGAAGAGTCATTTGCCGTCTACTTAACCATCTATAAAAGTTTCAAGAAAGGACAGTGCAAATGAAGAACGTAAATAAGCATTCATAATGAGTCGAGTCATGTTTTGTGAACGCGGTGAACGCAGATACGCGTAACCTGTCAGCGTTCGTTATCTGATTTCAGGTGAAGCGGTGGCAGTTTTGACGCAGGTGTAATTCCATCCACCTGTGAGGTAAATACACTTGAGTTTGATTGATTATATGACAGACGGGAACACCTCAGACGCTGCTTTTCATGTTTAAATACAACCCTCTTAACCTCTGGTAAAGCGATCCGCAGGGCTACTACCTGAGACGCTCCCGGCCGTCTCCTGTGTGCTAATCAGGGTGAGGAGGTGGCGTGTTTGCTAACCGGAGACTGAGCCGGAGGGCTTGAGTTCCCCACACCCACAACACAACAGTGAGCGTCTACGTTTACAGCCGCCTCAGCCTGGGAAGCATTTTCCCATTCATTCCTTTATTTTCAATCATTCTCAGGCTTGATCCAAACCAACGAGCATGAAAACAGACTATACATTAGCTTCTACACCAACTAAGCGTCTGTCTCTTTAAATGATCGAGCGCTTTAAAAGCAGGATGGATTCTGATTGGCTGTCAATGTTTTATTGTTCCATTAGCTGAAAAAAAAAAGAATTCTGAAAGTGATTCCAATGACATCGTTCCTCTGTGTCGTTATCATTATAGTTTTGGCGAGGACTCTGCTATTCTTTCACATTTACAACTATAGCGTTATAGTTATCGTCCTTTGTGTACACGGGCCAGCCATCCATCCATCCATCCATCCTTCTGCCATCCATCCAGCCATCCATCCATCCATCCTTCTGCCATCCACCCACCCATCCATCCATCAATCCTTCTGCCATCCACCCATCCATCCATCAATCCTTCTGCCATCCACCCATCCATCCATCAATCAATCCATCCATCCTTCTGCCATCCATCATCCATCTTTCTGCCAAACATCCTTCCATCCATCCATCCATCCTTCTGCCATCCATCCATCCATCTGCCATTCATCATCCATCTTTCTGCCAAACATCTTTCCATCCATCCATCCTTCTGCCAACCATCCATCCATCCTTCTGCCAAACATCACTCCATCCCCTTCTGCCAACCATCCATCCATCCATCTGCCATCCATCATCCATCTTTCTGCCAAACATCTTTCCATCCATCCATCCATCCTTCTGCCAACCCTCCATCCATCCTTCTGCCAAACATCCAACCATCCATCATCCTTCTGCCATCCATCATCCATCTTTCTGCCAAACATCCTTCCATCCATCCATCCTTCTGCCATCCATCCATCCATCTGCCATCCATCATCCATCTTTCTGCCAAACATCTTTCCATCCATCCATCCTTCTGCCAACCCTCCATCCATCCTTCTGCCAAACATCGCTCCATCCTTCTGCCAACCATCCATCCATCCTTCTGCCAAACATCCAACCATCCATCATCCTTCTGCCATCCATCATCCATCCTTCTGCCAAACATCCATCCATCCTTCTGCCAAACATCCTTCCATCCATCCATCCTTTTGCCATCCATCCATCCATCAATCCTTCTGCCTGCCATCCATCCATCATCCATCCATCTTTCTGCCATCCACCCATCCATCCATCAGTCATCCATCATCCATCTTTCTGACTTTCCATCCATCCTTTTGTCAACCATCCATCCATCCTTCTGCCATCCATCATCCATCTTTCAGCCAAACATCTTTCCATCCATCCTTCTGCCAAACATCCAACCATCCATCCATCTGCCAAACATCCTTCCATCCATCCATCCATCCTTTTGCCATCTATCCATCCATTCATCCATCCTTCTGCCATCCATCCATCAATCCTTCTGCCAACCATCCACCATCTGTCCATCCAACGATCCATCCAATAACATATTATATATATATACACATATTACGTTAACAAAATGTATTTCCATCACAATCCGACCAAATGCTATAGGAAAAAGTCCAGCTTTACAGTTTCACTAAGGAGATTTTGAAAGTTAAACCTAAAAAATTTTCTGTTCTGCACTACAAAGCTCTTGTTATAGTTTTGAAATGATATATTTGGCCACTGTTTCTGTTGTTCGATATGAGCTCTGAGCCATCTCAAAAACAATGGCTGATTCCTGCCCACATGAAGCTCTCAAACATGTAGGCTGACTTTAGGGAAGAGGACTTTCAGAAACACGAAGCCGTCTGTCTGTGGTTCTGAGTAACACCGTTCACTCTTGGCTTAATTTGGTGGACCACAGAAATCCTCCTTCCGTTCTTTTCAGTGGCCACGGAGGAAAAGAAGCCCAGAAGACATGAAGCAACTCCATTCACTCGAACTTTACAGTTCCCCTGGAGCGATTCTGCAAACAAATGCTGTCATTTCCATCAGTGCAAAAAAGAGGAGGCTGGTGAAATGCTGCTTTTCAACGGCTGCTGCAATGAGCAACTCTATGGAAGTTGTTCGTTGTCACTGAAATTTGAGTTTGTGGCAGTGAAACTTACAGAGATATTCCGCACTTTGTTTCAGACTAAAGGTTTGCGTGCGTAAAAACACATGCAGCTTTTCGAACAGCCAAAAGTGTGTCATTTGAGTTCTTTGTGGATTTAACTTACCTAATATGAGCTTTGAATCATGCCTCCTTAAATGCTCAAAATACAGGGCACTGCCATTGCAAATGAATTCGAATATGATTAAATGGTCAAGTGATTCATCACAGCTGATAATTCATAACGGACACTGCATGTGTGAACTGATGCCACAGAAAGGACAGTATTAATCTGATTCATGCCATTTTTGCATCATGTTGAACTGAGGTAAAATAAAAATTCTGGTATAAATCTGTAATGTGGGCCCTAAAAGTCCAAATAATACATTTTCTTCTTTAATATGCAAATTCAGGTGGTCTCATCCTACGCAATCATTCTGAAATATTCCAATATCATATAAAATGATGCTTGCTTATATAATACATACATTTAATTCTTTTTTCGTGTACATGATAGTATCGATTCAGACAGCTGCCGATTCGAACAGGAGCTACAGGCAACACAACCCAAGCACAATCCAGTTTAACCAAACACTTACAATATAATAAGCAGGAAACGACCTGGAGATGGGCCGTCCCGGCCAAAGCCAGCAGCTGTGAGGTGGCGGGAACCATCAACAGTGATCTGACCCAACCCCAATCAACCTGAGCCGACCCACGCCAGCGCTCAGGTGAGTCGCAGGCCAATCGACAGCAGGTAAGCTGCCCATCGGCGTTAATAATGCATCAGCATCCTATCATATTCCCCAGCGCTCTCTTTGTGAAAGACAGAGGCCGTATTGAGGCGCTTTCATATCTGACTCCACAGAAAGGGCTCAGAACTTGGCTGGACTTGCTGACTCCGGGTCTGCTGGCTCGGCTACACTGCGACTCTATTCATGGCCGGTCAAAGTCGGTCTGTTCCTTTCAGACGCCATACAGCACACAGGCCTGGCCTGTCACGCGTGGGAGGACATGAAGCGACTCGCGTGATGAGGGACTCCGGGTCAAAAGGTCAACAACTTTCAGAAAGGCTGATGGCAGAACACAAGGGACGATTAGCTGATTCTTTGTCGTTTTCAAAACTCTATGGGTCAACGTGTCAAGAACATGTCAAGAACTTTTGTCTTTTGTCGTAGTTGTCCCTAGAAAGAATTAAGAAATTGTATTTTTCATGATGAAAATAGAATGTTAATATATTTGGAGAATATTTCCAATGTCAATTAAAGGGTAAGTTCACCGAAAAATCTAAATTATCCCATGATTTACTCACCCTCAAGCCATCCTAGGTGTATATGACTATCTTCTTTCAGACAAATCGGAGATATATTCAAAAATATCCTGGCTCTTCTTAGCGAGATAATGAGATTTTGAAGCTCAAAAAAAGCACAGCCATCCATCATAAAGTAATCCACACGACTGCAGGGGGTTAATAAAAGCCTTCTGAAGTGAAGTGATGCATTTTTGTAAAAAAAACATCCATGGCTTGAAGGGTGAGTAAATGATGGGATAATTTTCATTTTTGGGCGAACTATCCCTTTAAGCACATTTGCCCCAAATGCTCATTATTGCAATGCAATACAATCATGTATTTTTACATCATGGCAGTATATTTTTATGCTTATTATAAAAAATTCATTTCATTTGCCCCAATAAAAATGTATAAATGAGAATCTCGGGTAAACTGCCTAATTTTCACAAACCAATAATAAAGACTAAAAACAAACAATATAATTACATTATATATATATATATATATTATATATATATATATATATATATATATATATATAAATAAATGCAAATTGTAACCTAACAAAATATCTTTGAAAGATATTAATGTGGGAAAGAACAATCCAAAAACATTATTTCTGACATATTTCTGCTCGTTTCTCTTTGAATTCCAAGCACAAATATAAATGTGTTGATGACTTACAAATAAAATCAGAACATTCATAAGTGGAAAAAGAAAAAACCTGGTGCTGGGATTCATGTCAGAGTACATGAGGGCAGATGAAAACCCAGAGCTATTTAAACTCTCAGATGTTCTCTGAACTGAAGTCTTGTGTCAAACTGTTCTCTTCTCAGTACTCAGTTGAAATACACACACACACACACACACACACACACACACCCCCCTGCGGGGCCCCAGTGTTTCCTGGGAAGAGAGCGGCCAGACAGTGCCCGGGCAGAATTGGCTCATGGTTGGCTGCGCTCCAAGGTCGCCAGTCGGCTTGGCCCTGGTTTGCAGCAGTCGGAGCCTCAGAGCAGAGACGGTTCACTAACACACACATGGATCGGTCTGCTCTCTCACACTCACAGGAAATGGATGCAGATGATTTTACGCAAGAATGGGGCAAACATACCTATATTAAATGCACACAAAACGAGACTTGTGTCTGATTCAAGACGTACTCCGTCTTGATAATTTATATCCATAATGGAGTCAAAATTAAGGTTGCAGTGACATCAGACGAAAAAACAAAGTTGTTTCAGAGGCAACTTTGGATGAGATTATAATTTTTGTTTTTTAATTAATACTTTTTACTGATTTAGCAAGCATGGATTAAACTGATCAAAATTGACAGTAAAGGTTCATAATATTACAAAAGATTTCTATTCTTTCATCAAAAATTCAAAAATCAGTTTTTACAAAAATATGAAGCACAACTGTTCTCCTCATT
The DNA here is from genome assembly GCA_037194245.1 of Opsariichthys bidens. Lineage (NCBI taxonomy): Eukaryota > Metazoa > Chordata > Actinopteri > Cypriniformes > Xenocyprididae > Opsariichthys > Opsariichthys bidens. The sequence goes on along the minus strand of CM074294.1, from coordinate 18,558,581 downwards.
CATAATAAACAGAATTATTTCTTAAGCATCAAATCATCATGATTTCTGAAGGGTCATGTGACACTGAAGACTGGAGGAATGATGCTGAAAATGAACAGGAATAAATTACATTTTTAAATATATTCAGATATAAATATGAATATAATAATATTTCACAAAATTGCTCTTTTTACTGTATTTATGATCAAATAAACCAGCCTTGGTGTGGCGAAATGATTTCTTTCAACAAAAACAACAAAAAAGGTTTAGAAGCAGTTCAGCTTTTAAATGCATTAGGAACCCGAAAAAATCTGCACAAAACCTAATTGAGAAAGCAGTCTTTTTTATGACAAGTTTTAGTGTCATATCTAAGCACTTCAAAATCCATCCAAAAGCCTTCATGAAAGCATGCGTGTGTGTGTGTGTGTTACGCTGATGTCGCCCTCCCTCACAGGAGCCACGGTGTCTCTGTCTTATCACCACGCAACACACACACACCAGCGCGCTGGCCAAACAACAAATTCCACCGCCTCGGTCACTCTGTCCACGTCACACACGGCTGTCGCTGCTCCTATTCAACACCGAGGAGAGAGAGAGAGAGAGAGAGACAGAGAGAAAAAGGAGAGACAGAAAGAAGTAGAGCTCTGGGCAGACAGGCAGTCTGGCCCTTCACGCTTCCTTTGTGTGTGTGTTTGTGGTGGAATAAGGGCCGTCTGTACCAGGGCCGAGGGTACGGAACATCCCTCAAGCACACAGTTGCTCTCTTGGGACTCTGATTCTGATAAGTGTTGCATGCTTGAGTGTGTGAGTCTGTGCATGTACGAGTCTGGATGTCTAGACGAGAATTTTTCATTCCCAGTCCTGGGGACGCCCTGGACACAAACGCAACCCCACAAACACACACACACACACACGGAGAACGCATGAACAGAAATGCACAAGCACGCCAATAAACCACTAGAGAAAACCTAGTTGAAATCAGATATGCAAGACTATGCAATTTTAAAATCACTAGGCAGTGGGCGGCATAAATAAACTCGCTGAATATGTTTGTATATATGTCCATATTCACCGATCAGGCATATCATGATGACACTGACAGGTGAAGTGAACCACGCTGACCATCTCTTCATCACGGCACCTGTTATTGGTGGGATATATTAGGCAGCGAGTGGACATTTTGTCCTCAAAGTCAATGTTAGAAGCAGGAAAAATGCCCAAGCGTGAGGATTTGAGCGAGTTTGACGAGGGCCAAACTGTGACGACTGGGTCAGAGCATCTCCAGAACTGCAGCTCTTGTGGGGTGTTCCCGGTCTGCAGTGGTCAGTGTCTGTCAAAAGCGGTCCGAGGAAGGAACGGTGGTGAACCGGTGGTGGTCCGATCCAACAGACAAACTGCTCAAGAAGTTAATGCTGGTTCTGAGAGAAAGGTGTCAGAACACACAGAGCTTCAGTTTGTTGTGTACGAGGGTGTCCACGCTGAACCCTGTCCACCGCCGAAAGAGCCAACAGTGGGACGTGAGCATCAGAACTGGACCATGGAGCAATGGAGGAAGGTGGTGAGCACGTTTTCTTTCACATCACGTGGGGAACACACGGCACCAAGATGCACTACGGGGAGAAGGTGAGCCGACGGAGGCAGTGTGATGCTTTGAGCAATGTTCTGCTGGGAAACCTTGGGCCCTGCCATCCTTGTGGTCGTTAATTTGACACGAACCACCTACCTAAGCAGACCATGTACAGCCTTTCATGGAAACGGTATTCCCTGGTGGCTCTTTCAGCAGGATAATGCGTCCTGACACAAAGCAAAAATGCTTCAGGAATGATTTGAGGAGAGATTGAAGTGTTGACTTGGCCTCCAAATTCACCAGAACTCAATCCAATCGAGCATCCGTGGGATGTCCTGAACAAACAAGTCCAATCCATGGAGGCTCGCAAGTTACGGGACTTAAAGGATCTGCTGCTAACATCTTGGTGTCAGATCCCACAGCACACCTTCAGGGTGGACCTCGACGGGTCAGGGCAGTTTTGGCAGCAAAAGGGCGACAAACATATTAGGATATATATATATATATATGCATGTATGTATGTATGCATATACAAAGTCCTTGTCTTAGATTCACATGACCACAGTAAGGCATGTTTTGGTGGCTATTTACAGACATTCTTGTGTTTAATAACAGATTAAAACATGAAAAGACTGCAGGGGTCTCGAAACATGTTTTTAAAAGTTAGATTATTTGTGGCGCCGTCTTAAAAACACAACAACTCAAGGCAGAAATAAAAAAGGCCAAAGCCACCCATCTGATTGAGTTTGAAAGGGGGTGAATCCCAAGAGGTCATGTTTCTGAGCAGGTTTTATTGTGCAAACTGTTGCTAAATATCAAAGCTAAAAAAATGAATCAAGATAAATTAGTCAACATCACTAAATCGCAATTAGACAACAAATCTCATCTGTTCGGTTTACAATGCAGCTTATTGTAAGTTGCGCGGTGCGTGTCATCACAATAACAGATAGCATTACTTGTTCCTAACATCTCAAAGATTCAGTGACAAGAACATCTTGTTCCTCATAATGGCGTTCACACTGAGAACGATTTGCAATGATCAGACAATATACATCAGCCCATCCATGAAGGTCTGTGGGTGTTTCTCAGAAGCAGCGGGACGCTGAATAATTTCTATTGCCCCTTGTTCTCATTCGTCTGGTCATTAACATGATGGATGCTGTCTGTGATATCTGAAACACTGAACATGTGATAGAACACGCAATTAAACGGCAGAGGACTGGCCGCATTTTCACTGATTTAGGGGGATCGGAGGGGATTGTGGGTAAGGATAGGAAGGTAACGAGACACGTGGCGGAGATTTATTCCAGTCTTTTAGCCCGTATATCAGAGACAGATATGTGCGATTTCCTGTTCTTCTGGAGATGTCATTACCCGCATGTGTTATAAAGTGTAATGAATGGGCCCGGAGGAGTCGTTTGCGATAATGAAGATGAGGCCTGACCCGCTCTCAGACATGATCGCTGGCGTGTTCACACACCCGCCTCTCGCTGCGTATCAGATCAAGCATAGCTTCGTTTACCTATATGAAGGGTGCAAAACTGTCAATCGCCAAAGGTCAAAGAACAAAAAACTTTAGCGTAAAGTTTGCCAAAGAAATTAGAGTTGTACACAAATACACAACTTTGCCACACCCGTCAATGGCCAGCATGACAGCGATAACTACAAAACTAGCAAAAACTACTAGCCGAACTAATATAAATTTAAAACAGGATCAAAGACAAGGAAACAGTGAGTATTAAAATGAGAACAAATAATCAAATTACGAGAAAAAGCGCAAATAAATACAATACAATACAACAAAGATAACGATGAAATAAACATTGATTTTCAGGTCCTGCAGGAAGTCTGACAGTATTATGTGTAATAAATTAAGCAAAAGTAAACAGACACTGTATAAATTAAACATCCTTATTAGAGCTGCAACTAACGACTATTTTTTAGATTAGTCGACTACTCTAACCGTTATTTTTATTACTTTTTTTTTATTAATCTAGTAATCTTTTTTTAGGAAGTTAGAACTAATTTAGCAGTTGATTGAGGTGTAGAAACACTGTAATAATATGATGTGATTTTGATTAAAAACAAGTCATTATGTGTGATCATCATGTGGGAGACATTTGAACTTTAACATGAAGAGTGTCAAAGACTTTCTATACAGTCTTAAAGGAACTTTGATAGTGTTCAAGCCATTGAACAAACGTCTCCTGAACCGTGTGTTTTTCCTGTAATGCAGGGAGTCTTGTGATTGGTTGTCAAGGGAGATGGAGATGAGGCGGCTAAATTCTGATTGGCTGGAATTTTGTCACATTGTAACGCTGGTTTGTGTCGAGCAGGCGAGCGGCCGGCGCTTAGCGAGCCCGGGCGCGGGGAATCAGGAGCGCGAGCAACTCAAACCTCGCACGTGCGAAAGAGAACGTCCGCGCACATCCAAATAAACTTCTTTGAAATGCAAAACTGATTTTCGTTCGCTCAAAATATTTTCTTATTTGCGAGACGAAGATTTTCTCCTCGACTGAGATCCAATTCCATAGGTGGGAAGCCATTTCGGTTCTCCAAAGGGAACAAAGGAGCGTTTTATTTGGCCTCTGTTTAAAGTATTCCCATACTTTTGATAATCGTGGTCTTGGTTTTTGTGATAGAATGGAACTTTCTCCGTTCCCAGGAGCAGAAGCCGCCGTTACGCCAGATGAATGTCGACGCATTTCACGCATAATCAATGACAATGACTAATCTTTATTAATTCATCCTAATTAAAGTTACAAATGTTATTCAGTCAAGAGAAGTGAGAGATTTTTCTTTGTCCTTTGTTGTTTGATTAACATTAAAAACACAGACAGCAGGAATATTAGGCTGCCGTCACTTGCATGGAGAGAATGCCTGGATCCAGTACACATGCTTTTACTTTCTCAACTTTTTACATTCACTTAAGACTGCATTTGCAAGGATACTCGCTATTTTTTGACATAATTTTGTGTGAAGTTTGTGCAAGACGACGTGAGCTCAGTTTAAGTACTGTCTGAGATGCGGTTTTCTAGGCGCGCGCTTCGATCGCGTGCGGACACAAAACTTTCTCTCTGAGCTCTCTTTCACGTCTTGAGTATTTATATTGTCAAGGCTTAAATTTTCGTGACATGCAGCGTTGGCGTCGTTGATATTCATGCATTGCCAGAACTCATAAAAACGTTACCGGCAAGTGACACCGTTTCAAATACTCGCCAAGTGTGAATTTTAGGCCCTGCATTGTCGCGAAAGATCAAGCTTTGACAATTTAAATATTCAAGAGCAAGAAGACAAGAAAGGGAGCCTTAAATTATTTATTTATGAAATGATTAACTTTTACCATAGTAACACCTGACGTACGTGTGCGTGCGTGTGCACAGATGACAGTTGTGTGATACAGTCAGCTGGTGAATTATTAATTCTTAATCCAGAGCGTCTCGAAAGAATTTGTTTTCTTGTCTCTAGGAGGAAGTGAAATGTCACGGTTCTATATTTAGATAGAGGCAGATATTTTGTTTTGAAAATGGAACAAATATCAGAGTGAAGAGGTCAGATGGGTGGAGAGGTGGAAAGGGACTGACGAGGCCGATGACGGCAAATATAGAGTTTAAGAGTGTTTTTGTGAATGTGTGACTATATCAACATCATGGCAATGTGCGTCATCACAAATAGGTATGTGCTTACCTTCAGACGGTCATTCGGGAGGGCCACAGCACCTTTCTTGATGACCTCTTGAACTCTCTCCACTGATAGGTCACTTCCTGCCTGCTCCAGTCGCTGGCTGAAGAATCCAATCACCTGCCACACACACACACACACACACAGTCAATAGCTATGTTTCCATCCAAAGCTGTGAATTTAACTCGAGCACAAAATTGGAATATCGAATAAAACATTTGCAGATACAGCACCGTTTCCATCCCGTGTGTAAATTGGAGCAAAATATCTAATAAAAATGGGAGTTGCTGCAATTGGGGTTGCGTTCGGATGCCGGGGTCTGGGAACGCAATCGTATGAGGGAGGGAATTAAACCAAATCATTCTGATGACAGACTTCAGCTCAGGCATTTCAGAACGACCAAAGCAACATTTGAGATGCTGTGATGCGATTGGTCCGCTGGTTAGTCCAATCACATCCTCTGTTGAGGCACATGATCTTTAAGTTGCTAATCGAGGGATTTATTGAGTAAACATGTTTGTCGTAGTTTATGCTCATGTCTGCCTATCAGAAAAAAATAAATGATCCGCCTGAATTGAGCGCATACGGTTTTTATGCATTTTTTTTCTCTTGGAATATGCATGCAGCTTTTTTGATGCACTAACCCAAAATTTGCATTAAAATAGGTTACATAGCTAAAGTGACAACTTCAATGCAAATTATGATAAGAAAATGAATTATGAAATAAAATTAAAAAGCTAAAACCGTGTCTACACAACAAAAGCAAACAGAAGTCATTATAATCGGTGATGCTGTCTACACTGTACGCGGCGCGATGTAACACGACAAACTGATGCCCTGTTCTATTTCTGACGTCCTTCAAGCGATTGTGCCGTTTCTGATGCGCAGGACAGATGAATTTGCAATGGTCGCTTTGTCATGTCCAGTGCGGGCAGCTTCTAGCTGTTACAGCACGACCCGCCAACGGTGATTTGTACACAAGTATATTCTGAGCAGTATGCAGTGTACTAGTATTCCATTCATTTAGTTTCGGATGAAAGCAATTTTATTCTGAGTGGGTGTGTTTAAGGCTGGAGGGAGTCATGCAGCATTAATGCACCAGTGTGAGTGCATGTTTTAAAGACTTCTGTAGATTACCCAGTAGCCCCCTGGGCTTCTACTGCACAATATAAAAGCAGTAGGTCTAGTGTAAATCTCTCTTCATCTTTATGAATGTTTGCACTGAGGATTTTGTTTCGAATTTGAACCATGTGCTCATCTCTAGAGATATAGACAAAATCCAGTGAGCTGGCAACATATTTAGGTATTATAGGCACAGTACTTTTGCAGGTAGTTTTTTTTTTTGTTTGTGTGTGTTTTTGTGTTGTTGTTAAAAGTCACCTAGTTTTGTCGAAACTCAATATATGCACCGTAAGTATCCAGATCCCAGAATGCAATGCGACAATTATATTTTATTCATGTTTGATTAAAAGAATGGATAAAAAAATAGTTCCATCTCATTAAAATGCAACTATATCAGCCAATAATTGTGTATACAAATTGTATATACTATGAGTATATATATATATATATATACACATAGTATATACAATATACTATAAAATATATTTATATAAAATATATTTTCTAAAAAAATATATATAAAATATATTTTACATAAAAAATACATGACATAAAATGTACATAATATTTTAAAATATAAGAATATTACAATTTCTAATATATATATAATATTTATATTACATAATTACATATACATTTAGTTGTTTAGAATAATTTATATATTATTTATAATTTTTTAATTATTTATATACATTTAATATTTAAAAAAAAGTCAGACTCTACTGGAATCAGCGGCAATTGTGTGAATTGATGCCCATAAAGAGTGTTTCGGTCACTTATGATGTTTATTTTCGGTTAGGATGCTCCCTCAGAAGGTAGCTGTCCATGTATACACTAGATTGCTCACTAGGGTTTGGAACAGAGCTGGAACACAGTCGGTGTCTCACCGTGTCAAGGTTCTGCATGATATCCTGGAAAGAGGGATGTGATCTGAACTGTTCGAAGAGTTCTCGCTTGTAGAGCAGTGCGTACAGCAGATTTGGGTTATGATGGAGGGAATTACTCAAACAAGAGTTAATAATCTCCAACATCATTCGGATCACCTCCTCGATGACGTTCAGATCCTGAGCCTGAGGGAAAACAGAGAAAATGCAGTGTAAGTAATGACACAAAAAAACTATTTTTTATTTTTTTTTGTACCTCGTCAGCATTTCCTAGGGCAACAGAGGCACATTAAAACTGTAAATGCACTTTAACATGGTGAACATATCATGGGTTTGATTTTGGAAGCAGATATATTTTTTTCCATTTTCAAATAGCAAATTACTTTATTACGCCAGGTTCGAAAGAACTAAACCGTACTAATTCTTTAAGGTTCATTAAAGGGCATCCTTGAGTATGATTTCACTTTTTTAACTTTAGTTAATGCTGCTGTTTGAGCAGAAGCAACACTCAAAGTTCAATGCAAAGGGAGATATTTTTATAAGGACTACAACTAACGGCTGGTAGGGACTACAATGAGCTTCTTCCTGGATTGGTGACATCACAAACCCCAAAATTTACATAAACCCCGCCTTTGAGAACACACAACAAAGGGGGGCGGGGCCATGCTGGGCTGCTTTAGAGAAGAGGAAGAGTTGTTGTAGTCGAGTGTTGTTGATGGCGTCATTTTACGCCGGACTGCTTCACAAACGAGGGTCGATTCAACACAAAAGGTGAACATGACGACACATGCTAGTGACGAGTTGATCAACTCCACAGCAACTCCATCAATTTATCCACTAACCGTTCAGAAACGTCTAAAAGTTGGAACTTCTTCCTGAGTCTCTCCATCAGTGTCGACTCCGGTTTGAACAATGTAAGGATGAACACCGTCTGCGTGAGATTCTCCAGCTTTGTTGTTGTTGAGCTGTTAAAGCTCCGCCCTCTTCTGGAAAGGGGGCGGGAGCAGCAGCTCATTTGCATTTAAAGTGACACACACAAAAACTGCGTGTTTTTGCTCCTCACACCCAAATAGAGGCAAATTTAACACTATAATAAACTGGAGACACCAGAGACTGATATTACATCTTGTGAAAAGGGCATTATAGGTCCCTTTAAAAGCTTCAAGTCAGTGTTTAATACTTTGGGTTACAGATTTGTTCCAATCACTAACCACATGAAACCACACTACCATTAAAAGGTTTAGGGTCGGCAAGGATGCATTAAACTGATCAAAAGTTAAGGCATTGATTTATAATGTTGCAAAAACATTCCATTTCAAATAAATGCTATTCTTTTGAACTTTCTATTCATCAAAGAATCCTGAAAAAGACTGAAGTAAAAGACTGGAGTATTGATGGTGAAAATTCAGCTTTGATCACAGGAATAAATTATATTTTAATATATACAGTTGTGTTCAAAATTATTCAACCCCCACTGAAATTGATTGTTTTGGCCGGTTTGACATTGATTTTGATCATTCAGTCATCCTGCTTACAATTAAATCAAAGAGGCACGTGTAGGTCAGACAAATATAACATAACATTTATAATGAAATAACCACAAATGTCTTTTCTCTGCTCACATCATTATCAGTTTTATTCAACCCCCAAGTGACATTCAATCTTAATACTTAGTACAACATCCTTTTACAGTTATAACAGCTTTTAAACGTGAAGCATAGCTTGACACAAGTGTCTTGCAGCGAGCTACGGGTATCTTCGCCCATTCATCATGGGCAAAAGCCTCCAGTTCAGTCACATTCTTAGGCTTGCGCACTGCAACTGCTTTCTTTAAGTCCCACCAGAGGTTCTCAATCGGATTTAAGTCTGGTGACTGCGATGGCCATTTCAAAATGTTCCAGCCTTTAATCTGCAACCATGCTCTAGTGGACTTGGAGGTATGCTTGGGATCATTGTCCTGTTGAAAGGTCCAACGTCTCCCAAGCCTCAGGTTTGTGACGGACTGCATCACATTGTCCTCCAATATCTCCTGGTACTGAAGAGAATTCATGGTACCTTGCACACGCTGAAGCTTCCCAGTACCTGCAGAAGCAAAACAGCCCCAAAGCATGATTGACCCCCCGGCCATGCTTCACAGTAGGCAAGGTGTTCTTTTCTTCATAGGCCTTGTTCTTCCTCCTCCAAACATAGCGTTGATCCATGGGCCCAAACAGTTCTAATTTTGTTTCATCAGTCCACAGAACACTATCCCAAAACTTCTGTGGTTTGTCCACAAGACTTTTGGCATACTGCAGTCGACTCTTCTTATTCTTTGGAGACAGCAAGGGGGTGCGCCTGGGAGTTCTGGCATGGAGGCCTTCATTACGCAAGGTGCGCCGTATTGTCTGAGCAGAAACTTCAGTACCTACATCTGACAAATCTTTTCTCAGTTCCTCAGCAGTCACACGGGGACTTTTCTCCACTCTACGCTTCAGGTAGCGCACAGCAGTCGAAGTCAGCATCTTCTTTCTGCCACGACCAGGTAGCGTTTCAACAGTGCCCTTTGCCTTGAATTTGCGAATGATGTTTCCTATGGTGTCTCTTGGTATGTTTAACATCTTTGCAATCTTCTTATAGCCATTGCCCTTCCTGTGAAGAGTAATCACCTCTTCTCTTGTCTTCCTGGACCATTCTCTTGACTTCACCATGTTTGTAACCACACCAGTAAATGTCTAGAAGGAGCTGAGTATCACAGTCATTTTAAAGCTGCCTAATTGGTGCTTATTAGGCTTTATTGCTGCTCCCTGACATCCACAGGTGCTTTCAATACCTGATTGAAAACACTTCAATGCACCTCTGTTCTTCAGAGTGGTAGTCTTTAAGGGGTTGAATAATTGTGTCAATGAAGAATTCACAAAAGAAACATTTACTACTGTATTACAAAACCAATTGATGTCATTTTAGTTGCATATGCTTCTTTAAGAAGTCCTTGTAGGATTTCATTCTGAATTCAATTACAAATGTACTCTAAATTCTCTAAAACCATTTACAGCATTGGGGGGTTGAATAATTTTGAACACAACTGTATATTCCAAAAGAAAATAGATATTTTACACTGTAATAATATTTCACAATATCACTATCATAGTTTTTAGCATTTTTGTTAAAGCATCCTTGAGCATAGGGGACTTCTTTCAAAAACATTAATAAATCTCACCAACCATAGACTTTTGAATGGTTTCATCAGTAACAGCGATGCAAACAATGTCTCCTAAACTTTGCATCCCTGGCTCAAACGCACCTCTGATGGACAAACATGCTGACTAGGAAGGCAGCCAACAGTGCAGAGAACAGCACACTGTGTGTGTGCGGGTTAAATGGGTTATCATTTCCCTGTGCTCTGCTGCAGTCTGGCCCGTCACACTTTTTCTGGGTCACACACACACACACACACACACAGCAGGGGCAACACAAATGCTTCTTCTCTCTCTTTCTGCCTCTTCATCTCTGAAGCCGAATCATATATATTTCATGCATTAAATTTAAGCATGTTTGACGCCAAGGCTCGATGGATGTATAGAGAGTCTGAGTGTGAGTGTGTGTGTGTGTGTGTGTGTGTGTGTGTGTGTGTCTATGTGTATGTGTTCAAACATACACATACCGGCCCTCTGGCCTTAACCTGGGGTTAAAATTGATGCTAAGACAGGTTTAATTGTGACTGTTATAGATTGAATAAGTAATTATAATACTAAGTAACTGCTTCAAAGAGTGCAATTCATTATAAGAAGCACAACATAACATGCCGTTATACTGTTTAAACATTTGAGCATGAACTGGTATCATAGTGTATTATAACAGCACTAGATGTTGTTTATGAGAATATCTTCATTTAAACTGTTACCAAAAGATTCTTTTCTTCAGTAACACAATCCATTTGACATCTACGTTGTTCAAAAATATGTTTTTTTTTTACTAAAAAAAAAAAGGCAGCCCAGGAAAAAAAAGACTTCCATGTACTGAAGCTAGTCATGTCTCTGAAGAGACTTCAGTCTCTGACCTTTGACCCTCTCATTTCCTTTTCTCCCACTGTCCTTCCCTCTGCCTGCAGCCATCTTGGCCTCCTCTATATGTTATTCATCTATTGGTTATTCTCAAGACTGATGTCAGTTTCTGAGCCACAAATCTCTCTGGACAAAAGCAAGTCAATGGAACAGAATGTGCAATTCCGGTTTCCATAGGAACACACATAGACACATGCACACACATACACACACACACACAGAAATACCACATCAAGCGCTGTTTGTGTGGAAGCTAACAGGAGTGATTTTAGGAGATGACAGCTCGGGAAAGCTCAGTGTGTGTAGTGAAACATAAAAGCACGGGAATGTACAAAAACACACAATTTTATGGAATTAGCTCCAATGACTGTACGACAAAAAACAACCGCAGCATCGTTTAAAATGCTGCAAACATAATTTAACCCCTGGAGGGGAGAGAGGGAGAGAGAGAGAGACAGAGGGAGAAAGAGAGAGAGAGGGGGGGGGGGGGGGGGGGCGAAAGAAAGAAAGAAAGGAAGAAATAAAATAGAAGACAAAAAAGAAAAAGAAAAATAGGATGATAAAATAAGATAAAGTAAAGCAAAATAAAAAGAAAATCAGATGAAATAAATGAAAATAAATAAAAAATAAAATAAAATAAAATAAAAGCAAGGATAAGAGGAAAAGAGAAAAAAAGAAACAAATAAGTTAATACAATTAAAATAAAATAGAAAAAGGAAAAGAAAAAAGGATAAAAAAATAAAATAAAAAGAGAAAAAAAAAATAAGATAAAAAAGGAAAACAAGCATATAAGTAAATAAAAAGACAACAAAAGACACTTTCCACCGATCAGATTTTACGTTCGTTCCCTACTATGTACTATGCGGAAAAAAACAGTACGCTAAAATAGTATTAGAAAAACAAGATTCTGAAGTGCGCATTCGATGGACATTTTACTATCCCATGAGGCCACAGGAGAGGATTTATGAATGGAGGTGAAGCGACGCAACTGATGCTGTTAGGTCACGTGACAATGACGACATGATGGATGCAGAGTTTCACACTACGCATACTCATACTATAAAGAACATACTTTTTAATGGACGTAAAAATAAATTCAAATGTAAATACAGTACCTACTCTTCGGACATGATTCAACGAGAAACAAGAGAAAAGATGCCCCATGTTAAACACTCACACTCAAAGAGCCAGAGACATACATGTGTAAAGCGCTCGGTCCTGCTGATCTCAGATTGAGTCACTCTCACAGTGGCACCAGTGCCAGAAGACCGAGGGCTTTACTGGAAAGACACCAGGTTGTGGTAAGGCCATGCAAACCTGCTTTGTGATTACTGCAGTTTCTGTTCTGCTTGAGACTCACGCTAATAAATTCCTCTGCAAACGCACACACAAACACGCATGCACAGGAATAAGCTGCCTTCAGTGTGCCCGTACGACACCACCTGTTAATACCTGAACCGTGGCGACAGAAAAAACACCATGCTTGATGTCAGGTCACGTATAAAGGCAACATCTGACACCGGAGCACGATGCAAGACCTTGAAAAAAAAAAAGCAAACTTTGACCCCAATGTTGTTGCATTAAAGCTGAAATGTGTCATTTAGGTGCCTCGAGTGGCAGCAAACAGAACTGCACAAATAATGACTGATTTCAAACAGGTTTTCGTGAAAAGCTTGCAATACCGAGCCTAAAATGAACAAAAGTTCACCAAATGAACAAAATTAAAATACATAAATTAAACACACACACAAAAAAAAATTTTTTCAAGAGATTTCAAGCTTAACCCTATCTGGACAGCTGAATATTTTACCAAAATCTACTTCTATCCTTTCATTATTTCTTATATCCAGCCATGTTCTTGTACGATTTTAGACGATGTTTGAACTTTTGTGTTTTCTAAGTCAGAAAAAAAAAAGACTTTTTCCTCACAATTGAGAGATTATACTATTTAAATGTCAAAATCCCGAGGATGTAATAAAATCAAATTTGCGAGATATAAACTCACAATTCTGAGAAAAAGGTCATTCTGATTTTATATCACGCAATTCTGACTTTATAACTCAGAATTGTGAGTTTAAATCTCGCAATTCCGAGAAAAAAATTCAGAATTGTGAGACAAAAAGTCGCAATTACCTCTTTTATTTTTTTTTTTATTCAGTGGCGGAAACAAGCTTTCATAGCTTCTGTTCCTCCACTGAAAATCCATGCAACTTACAAGATCCAAAAAGATCGTAAAGGCAAAGCAAAAGTAATCCATATGAATCAAGCCGTTTAATACAGTCTTGTGAAGTGATATGATGGCTTTTTATGATGAACAGATTTAATTTATTCACATATATTGTGCTTCCGTGTTTACCATATGTGATGTGCTCCATGTACGTTTGTTGATCATCGTTATAAATTAAATCTCTTCATCACAAAGTGATCGTATCGCTACACAAGACTTGGATTAAACAGCGCTTGATTCATATGGATAAGATTTATGAACTTTTTGGATCTTCAAAGTTTCGGATAACTGGACTTTCAGTTTCAAAGTCTTGAGGTGAGCAAATGAGGACAGAATTTTCATTTTTGGGGGGAACTAACCCTTTAACACTCTCATTCAGGTTTATTTCTACAGCCCGGATGTTGAGTTTGCAGCAGTTGCACTGATGAATTAAGCCCAGCCAAAGCCCTCCGCTCTGGGTCGCGTTCCTCACACCTTCCCTTTCCACCAGACGGAGGAAATTCCTGCCCTCCGTTCCCATGACGACCCCCTACACGTCGGAAAAGATCTGCGGACGCAGCAGTCGGGAATATTAACGGGGTGGGAGACTGTCGCCACTGTTATTAACCAAATTGAAGTAGATACTTATGAAACAAACGTGCAGGACGGGATCAGACCAAACCTGGAAATACTCGTCTAGACCTGCGGTTCTCAACAAATAGGTCACACGTCCGTTCAAACTGGTAAACAATACTGGTACTTGATGTTCGAAGTAAAATGTGAGCCGTGAAGCAAAAGCAGTTGAGAAGGATGCCGGGAAACCAGATCAAACTACAACCTAGAAAGAAGCTGGAGGTGTCTAGACAGAAACAGGGGAGTGATAATTAGACGAGAAGAACGTAGGAGTGAATTAGGGATGAGAGCGATCTGCTCTACAGTACAGACTAATGAGATTACACACACACACACACACACACACACACACACACACACACACACAGGAAAAATCAGGTCAGATGTTAATGTGTGAACACAACCTGAGAGCGCAGAACAAATCCTACACACAAAAGTGTTCTAATCATACGCACAGACGTTATGCTGAGCATCATCAGTATTTTTCATCCGTTAATATCAGTCTGATTATCATCACCATGTGAGTGGAATGTGTCGATATAAACACTATTGTTCACAAGTTAGGGGTCAGATTTAACTTTTTTTCAGCAAGGTGGCATTAAATTGATGAAAAGGGACAGTAAAGAAATTTATAATGTTCCAAAAGATTTTTATTTTAAATACTGTTCACTAAAACTTCATATTCATCCAAGAATCCTGTGTCTGGTGACTGTAAACGCCCACTGCTGTGATTGGCTAACATCTTTGCATATGAAATGGATAAGTATTACTCTCTAAAAAACTTTTAGCACGTTTTTACTATTACAGCTGTCAAGGTTAACTAATCCTGAAAAGTGTTGCATCACATTCAGATCTATGGCATTATATTTAGATCGTGGCATGAAAGGTTGCAGTGATGAACGTTGTAGATGATCACAGACATGTTGTTGAGCGCATGAAAGCAGCGATCTCGTCATTAACACTCAATTTCTGTTTTCATCATAACTAACAGTGCAAACGCGATGTAAATAAGAGCTTCGCTGAATAAAATGAGTCCAGATAAACTCGCGCTGTTTGATTGACAGCTCCAGCGATTGTAAAGGGAGCATTCTTTCTATATATAATTTAATCACGGTTTAAATAACGGATTATTTTCATCCTACAAAGAGAAACAACGTGAAGTTGAGTGTTTAGTCACTGGTTTGATTTACGAACACAATAAAAGAACATCTGACTGTACATGAATCACTGATATCAGATCAGGCTTTAGAACGAACACTGAATTCCGTCGAGTCTATATTGTAACAGACTGTTTGCAAAGTCTGCGATTGATTTACCAAAGAATCCACATGAAATACTGAATACAAATAAATAAAGCTCAGCTGAGACACTGTTGAAAATAAATCACCATATTCCTAGCATTAGGATCTTTCCAAAGGTATTTTAGCCCTGTATCGCTCTTCTCTCCTCCTCATCTCACTGACACACCAGTGGGCGGGGCTAATGATGCAACGATCAAGTAGGCGTTGATTTCTTCCTGGACCTGGTGTCAATAAAAGCTTTTATTGGACTAACAACATACAGGATATTCTTATAGCATGATGACCTCTTATAAATCGAAAGCTCAAGGAAATTTCTCAATTCATGACCTGCTTAAAATGCGTCTAACGTTTCTACTGTGCAACCCCTGCTGAATACTATAATAAATTTGATGCCTGATTTCAATTGAAGCATGTAAAAACATGGACTGCTTTCATTCGAATCAGCTGGTTCCCGGATTCCAGGTAGTTGCAAGGGCGTTATGTACCAAAGTTTAATACTGATGGTAAGGGGTTTGTTTACATCACTAACAGTCAGTAAAAAAGCCAATATGACTCATAAACCTAGAGAGCGAGAGAGAGAGAGAGAGAGAGAGAGAGAGAGAGAGAGAGAGAGAGAGAGAGAGAGAGAAAGAGAGAGAGACAGAGAGAAAGAAAGAGAGAGAGAGAGAGAAGAGAGAGAGAGAGAGAGAGAGAGAGAGAGAGAGAGACAGAGAGAAAGAGAGAGAGAGACAGAGAGAAAGAGAAAGAGAGAGAGACAGAGAGAAAGAGAAAGAGAGAGAGACAGAGAGAAAGAAAGAGAGAGAGAGAGAGAGAGAGAGAGAGAGAGAGATAGAGAGAGAGAGAATGATGCTACGGAAAATCAAATTGCGTGTATGTGCATTGAGAAGTAGGCAGAAAAGGAACAGGAAGTGCACATGCATCCAGTGCCAGACAGTCATTACTCATCGGTCTGTGTGCATACGTGCATGAGCGTGTGTGTGTGGTCTAATGATCAGCTAATGACTGTGATGTCAATACCATCTACGCCAGAAAGAGGAAAACTCCTGTCTCCATGGTTACAAGCCCCTTTGCTCTCAAGCAGAGGTCGGGGGGTCAAAGGTCAGGTCAGCGATGCCAAGAAGTGGACGACTGTTGCCATGGCAACAGTCAGGTAAGTTACGGAAAAAATTGATGTTCATCTTTAAGGTAAATCCGACGCTCTGCTTCGCTGAGATTTGAGTGCCGGACTACATATTGGCTTTTGGAAGGGTTCAGGAAAGACGAGCTTGCCCGTCTGTAAACGCTCCAGCTGCTGCTGCGACTATCAAAAGAGACTTTAAATGACAGAGATGAGAGGAGAATCGCTCAACCGTGTGGAGACGGAAGATAAAAAAAAGGGAGGAAATGAAGGGCAGAAGAAGAGACAGGTAGAAAATCTGTGCGTCTTCAGGGAGATGGAAAATGGGTCATTTTCTGACCTGTATTAAGACACTGAGACATCCCATAATCGTCGCACTGAAGCCTGTCTCTCTCTCTCTCTCTCTCTCTCTTTGTAGAGAAGAGGGTTATTATAGTTAACTACAATTTAAACCTTAAAATGACTTCAAATAAAATAAACATTACTGGAAATTTCTCATTTTCATACGCATATCGGCTGCTTTACGTCTTGGAAAGAAGCCCATCCTGTCAGATTTGAGATAGCTGGCGATATCCATTTCATAAGAGGTTTTAAAAGCTCTGTATGTACAGACAACACAGTCTTAACATCACAAACTGCATCTGTTCCCATAGATTGAAGGAAATCCCATGGCGATAACAGTGACAGCAGACAAAAACAGTGTGTGTGTGTGAATGTTGTTTGTCTTATAAGATATGACAAAGGAAAGGCTTGCAAAATCAAATGTAGTCTAAACTCGTGCTTGATAGCTGCAGTTTAGGACATCCTTCCCGTAAAACTCATCTGAGAAACAGAGAGAGCCGGAACACAGAGCCAGATTCTACTGAAGAAAAGGTGGTTCTGGGAAAAGTGGCTCAGCATTGGCTCTTAAAGCCCCAATGTCTGGTTTTCATAACAACAACGTTAACAAAACACAAACCTAAATGGCTTCAGTAATGATGACGCTTGAAAACACCCGAGGAAACGTGCACTTAGGGGACAAATACTGGAATTGTATCATTCCAATTGTCAAGCTTTACAGACATTTAATCATTTTATGTTTTCTGTCCATCTGAAATAAAATAATAAATAAATATTATTAGTCTTATTTAATATATAATATTAAAACAATAATTCTATTTGATCTTTTAATACATCCTTTATAATTAATAAGAGATTACTAATTTAAATAACTACCGTTTTTACTCAAATACCTTCTGAATGCTTCCTCAGAGCTCATTACTGCTAATAAATTCATTTTAAATTTGATTTTTAATCCTCATCATTTTATTATTATTATTTCAATAATGATAAAGATTTTTTTTTTTTTTTTTTTTTTTACAATTGAAGATAATTAACTGGTATAAATGTAACTAATTAAAAAACTTCCAAATGCTTATTTTATTATTATATTTCTTATAATAATAAAAATAAAAAGCAATTATTATTATAATTGCATTATATTATATTTATCATTATTACTTAATATATAATATTCAAAACAGTAATCATACTTTTACATATCTATTATAATTAATATTAATTGATTACTAATTTAAATAACTACTGCTTTTACCTTCTGAATGCATCATCAGCAATTTTTACAATTATTACTGATAATAAATGAATAGGAATAATTATTATCATAATTGAAATAATATAAAAATGATCATTTGTACAATTAAAAATAACTGAGTGGATGGATTCTAAATGCTTATTTTATTATAATATTTCGTATTATATTGATAAAAATAAAAAACAATAAATAACAATAATTTAAATTGATCATATTCATTTACATATAATTGATTACCATGAATTTTATTTGTTAAAAAAAAAGAAGTCAAATTTTTGACATATTGTCAATATGGTGACCCATACTTGAAACTGGTGCCTTGCTTTTAACTCATCCAAGTGCACACACACAGCAGTGAGAAGTGAATACATGCACGTACACACACACACACACACACACACACACACACACAGTGAACACAACTATCGCTGCAGCGCCCGGGGAGCAATTCGGGGTTAGGTGCCTCGCTCAAGGGCACTTTAGTCATGGTATCGAAGGTGGAGAGAGTGCTGTTCATTCACAATCCCCACCTTCACTTCCTGCCGGCGTGGGAATCGAACCGGCAACCTTCAGATTACAAGCCACGGCTACCCAAAACATTATTTGTTTTTTTGTGGGCAGGTTATGTAGTAACATAGCGTGATGTCATCATTCAGTGGAACTGTGGTTGAAACTGATAGAAAGGGAGTGTGAGTGAAGATATTCAGACAGAGAGAGAGAGAGAGAGAGAGACAGATGGACAGATGAAGAGGAATAGATGTGAATGGAAGGAGAGAGAGACACAAAGCAGGGGTGTGGGGCTTAATCAGGACAGCAGACAGCAGTCTGACCCACCCAGACACACAGCAGACATCTGCAAGGCTCCAGCCTCAGGCTGTTTGTGGAACAAACACACACACACACACACACACACACACACACACACTGAAGACTCCCATCACCTCACACACACTCCATTTACATCCCTATTGTCCCAGACACCCAGCCCCCTCTCTAGGGGGCGACAGAGCAGGTTGGCTGCTGCCCTGTAGGGTCGAATCCATTGACCTAAATGACCTCTTGAAACAGCCCCTCCCCCTTTGCTCCCAAGCTCCGCCCTCCCTTTATGTCTACTATGTGTCTTTATGTCTAGCCAGAAGGACTGTCTGCTGTCTGGAGACACACACACACACACACACACACACACACACACATTCATGCGTGTCATTTTTGGAGATGGAGGGTTAATGATGCTGTAAGATCAGGTCAAGGTTGCCGTTTACTAGGCATGCATCACCATTTTCGAATATTCGATTAGTTGATTAAATGATAGAATATCGAATAGATCATGCGATTATCGTCTTAAAAAATCCCCATGTTTTCGGTGCTGATGCAATGGTGACACGTTCATGTAAACGGAGCGTTGCCAATAACGCACCTAAAAGCTCATTTGCATTTAAAGGGACACGCACAAAAAAAGGAGTGTTTTTGCTCCTCACACCCATATAGGGGCAAATTTGACACTATAATAAATGATCTGTGGGGGATTTTGAGCTGAAACTTCAGACACATTCTGGAGACACCAGAAACTGATATTACATCTTGTGAACAAATGCATAATTGGTCCCCTTTAATATAATAGCCTTTTGAAGTTTAATAATCACCTTAAGCCAGATCATGATTCCAGTTTTCCGGCCCCAAATTTTAGACCACTTAAAAAGCTAATTAAGCTTTTGTTATAGCATTTAAGACCTTAAATATGGAAAAGAAAATTAAATTCGAGACTTTAAGAGCCCATAGAGACATACTTATTTGCACATGTGCTCCTTAATACATGTTACAGTTTGCACACATCCATTTTTTTTTGAAAAATTGAGGGATTGACTCACATAGTCGGGAAGGACGGTCCTGTCGTCTGCTCCCAGAGGCCCACGCAAGGATTGCGTCGCCTGCTCCAAAACTTTATTGTGCTTCTTTGACAGCAGAGCAAACAAACTGAGAGAAAGAGAGAGAGAGAGAACCATAAAGTTGAGCTTGAAATCATTTCACAAGATTGTAGTGGTCTCATCTGTCATAGTTCCAGCAGAAAATCATCACCGTGACTGTCGCAGCACTACTGCGTTTGTTTTGCCTACCAGATTTTCTGACGCGTAAGATCGTAATCTCCTCATCTGCCACTGAGATGAAAAGTCACAGCTGGGAAACTGCATCTTAGGCGATGCGACCCGTGCAAAGACAGGCCATAAAGGTAGGCAACTTAAATATGCTGCCTTCTACGATTCTTCCCGGAGTCATTCCCACAATGCATTGCTTGCGTTTCATTCAGTACTGAAAATTATCTATATAAAAAGGTTTTGTGTAATAATTTTACCCAGTACTTCGGTGCACTATGTGTTTTAATGCTAGCAAATGAACATATTGTTTTAGTATTATGTATATATTATTATGGTATTTATTAATATTTTGAAATAACTTTTTATATTTTCAGATTTCATTTTAATTTGGGTTATTTTTTGCTTTTAGGATTTTTTTTTTTTTTGGTTGAACGATTACTAATTTACTATTTATTTAAGTTTTAGTTCAATTTTAGTTTTTGTTTATTTCCAGTTAGTAGTTTTAGTGCTTCAACTTAAAGCGTTAGTTCAGCCAAAAATAAAAATAGTCTTCAAGTACTCGCCCTCACGTCATTCCAAACCCATAAGACCTTCGTTCATCCTCTGAACACAAATCAAGACATTTTTGATAAGGTTTCTGACCTCCCTATACGCAGCCATGTCATCACAAATGACCAGAAAGGTAATAAATACATTGTTAAAATAGTCCGTGTCACTGCAGTGCTTCAACCTTAATGTTGTGAAACGACGAAAATACTTTTTGTTGGCAAAACAAAAATAGCGACTTTATTCAACAATTTCTTCTCTTTATTCTCTCCCCTGTCAGTTCCGAAATTTCCGCTTCCGGATTTTTGTTTTGCTTTTGCGCACAGAAAGTATTCTCGCAGGGCTGCACGATATGTCGTTTTCGGATCGAAATCGCGATGTGCGCATCTGCGATAGTCAAATCGCAAGGGTTTGTGGTGTCAAGTATAGGGATCGTCAATCCGTATGGACCAGACACCACGGTTCAAAATGCACATGATTGTCAGATTAATTGCAAAGTTTGACCATCATACAATGAAAGGTTGTCAGTTGAACCTGTTTTCCGTCCTGTCAGTTTAAATATTTTAAAACATTTGAGCGCACGAAGACGCGAAAAAACACTAATTTCCGAACGTGCAGCTGTTTTCTGTGAGAGCAAACACACACACACACACACACACACACACACACACACACACACACACACACACACACACACGTTCGTTTTGCTATCAAAGTGGGGACTTTCCATAGGCTTAATGGTTTTTATACTGTCTAAACTGAACATTCTGCCCCCCCCCCCCCCACCCCCACCCCTAAACTTAACCCTCACAGAAAACATTCTGCATTTTTACATTTTTAATAAAACATTGTTTAGTATGTTTTTAAAGCTGTTTGAAAAGTGGGGACATATGAAATATCCTCATATTTCATGTTGAAGTTGTAATACCAGTGTCACACCCATGACATTACACACATTTGTGTCCTGATGTCACAAAAACACACACACACACACACACACACACACAGACACAGACACAGACAGACACACACAGACACACAGACACACAGACACACAGACACACAGACACACAGACACACAGACACACACACAGACACAGACACAGACAGACACACACAGACACACACACACACACACACACAGACACACACACACACACACACACACACACAGACAGACACACACAGACACACACAGACACACAGACACACACACACACACAGACAGACACACAGACACACACACAGACACACAGAGCCGCATGTGAGCACCGAATGACCGGACACATACATGCAAAACAGTTGTTAAAATGCACTTTTGTAGTTCTAACATGGATGAACTATATTTAATATATACAGTGAAGACTATGCAGTTATTTTACATTTGATTATTCATGTTCTGTACCCGAATACTGTTAGACTTCCCAGAAAAATATAAAGCGCTACTCATTTTCATTAATTTCATCTATGCTTGTAATTTGTTCATTATTTTCTGTCCTTATTCACTCACCTACAGTCCTGTTCCCCTTGTACATTCTGTGCACTTATAGTAATTGCAATAACTGTGAAATAACTATGATCTAACCCTAAAGCTAACCCTAACCAGCGCAGTTACCTTATATTACCCAGTACTTTCTTACGTAAGTACATTGTAAGTACATGTAAATGCATGTATTGTAAATTAAAGTGCAACCAAACAAAATATCGCAATGTCAGTTTTTCCTCATCGCTTCATAACATTAAGGTCGAAGCTCTGCAGTCACATGGACGATTTTAACGATGTCTTTGCTACCTTTCTGGGTCTTGAAATTTGATATGATATCGTTGCGTAAAGGGAGGTCAGGATCCTTAATAAACTTAATTTGTCCAAAGATGAACAAAATTTGGAACGACATGAGAGAGAGTAATTCACTTTTGGGTGAACTAACCCTTTAAAACTTATTTTAGTTAGTTTTTCTCATTTTTGTTTAGTTTAGGTTTTTTCCATCCAATATATATGTTTTATTTCAGCTTCATTTCAATGAACAAAAATGCCTTAAATTGAAGCCAATAGCAAGTGGAGCTGCTGCCTGCGTCAGCCGCTTGTTAGCTTCCACGACAGCTATAAAAGTTCTAAGCAGCTCACTAGGCTTTGGGACTGTGCTCTGGTTTCAGAGCTCTTTTAATGAAGCTTAAGTTTGTACAGTGTGTAATTTGGGTCAGAGTTTTCTCTCAGGTCTGGGCACAAGGGCTGGATCAGAAAAACCTCCAGACTCGAGTTTCTCTAAGAAGTTTTTCAAATGCAGCTCGATGGAAAAATGGGTCACATTTTAGACTCGGGGAGACAAAAGCCTACAGGACAGCATGATCTTCTGAAGCATTTCTGCCTCGCTCTGAGAGTTAAAAACACAGAAACCAGGCAGAAAGTTTCCAACAACTTGAATTTTGTTTACCAAAAGCCTCAGTCACAACCTTTGCTGTGTAACTGTGATACAAATACGGCCTGACATTAACCAGCGTTGCTGTTAACTAAAACTATATAAGAATTTTTGTTGGTAATTTAAATAAAATATATAAATATTAAATGAAAATGAAACTAAAAACGTACTAAAACTTAAAATAAAATAAAAGCCAAATACTATTAGAACTTATTTGATGATTTCCATTATTGAAGAAAACACAAGCATCACTTCTCTTTCCCACTGAGCTTGTTGCAGTGCATTCTGGGATTGTCAGATGCGGTCTAGGTAGGCAGTTTACCATGTCATCGTGTCGGAAGTCAAAAATCATTCTCACATGCATACATATACCCACATTAACACCTTTCTGACCCGGACTCCTCCTAGTAAGCGTGTGTGATAATAGCCTGCCCGAGATGAGCCAATCTTTGTATGTTAAAGGCAGAATTAAACATGAATCATGGGTAATGAGTTCCCTCACTATACGGTGACCTTCAAATCCTTCTTGTCTGCTGGAGCGTGTGTGTAAGTATGTGGGTTGGGAGAGACAATGGAAGTGCTGTGCATGTGGGGTGATGGAGAGCAGCAGGCATGATGGGAAGGATTAATGCGTCTCATACTGATGACCTCATCAATCACTAAATGCCGGCACATGCCTTGAGCTTTAACCATATGAAGCGGTCATGCAAAACACACACACTCTCACGATCCTTGAGCACAGCGTTAGAATTGCATCCTATCATACTACTCTTACTAGAACTTCAGAATGAAAACTATGCAAATGTTCTGCAAAATGAATAAACCAAATTAATTGCAGTTACATTATATTATCAATATATTATTAACTGCTAAGTAATGAATATTTTATGAATGCTGCCTAATGCATACTGTATGCACTGTGTACTTAAAGTAATGTGAGTGAGTGGAGTCCATATATATAGGGTATATATATATATATATATATATGTATTTCTTTTATATATATATATATATATATATATATATATATATATATATATATATATATATATATATATGGATAATATAGGGTATACATATATATGTGTATTTTTTATATATATATATATATATAAAAATGTATTTCTTATATATATATATATGTATTTATAAGAAATACTTTTATATATATATATATATATAAAAGAAATACACACACACATATATATATACCCTATATTAGCCATATATATATATATATATATATATAAAAGAAATACATATATATACACACATATATATATATATACCCTATATATATGAAATACATTTTTATATATATATATATATATATATATATATATATATATATATATATATATATATATATACATACATATACACACACACACAACACACACAATACAACAATCAAAAAAAAAAAAAAATCAAACAATGAAAAATCCACTTGAATGGTTTAAAAGCACTTGCGTGAATCCGAGCGCGATCATATAATGAAATGCTAGCCAAATTATGACGGAAAAATGGAAGCGGCTTTAATTGCATTAAACATTTTTAAAGCGATTAAACTGAACAAATTAAATCGCATGTGTTAAAGGTGCAATATGTAAGATTTTTGCAGTAAAGTGGGCCACTGTTATATATTTTGTTCAGTTGAGTACTTACAATATCCCCAATGTTTACAACCATTTGCAAATCGTGAGAAAACTGCTATTTTAATCAAGGATCCGGGACGTGTGAGAGAGTCGCCGGTCAATGGCGTCATATTTCTGCTTCCGGTTTTATTTTGTATAAACCATGGATACACTAAAGACGATTTAATATGTTACATGTTTTATTAGGCAAGGGAACAACTGTTTTGATACATTTACAGACTAAAAACTAATCATTGTTATATAACTCAACGCGTTTAGTCTTAGTCTGTGTAAATGTAATTTTCTTGATTTTCCGCGAGTACCATGCTTCACCACGCCTGACGGAAAAGCAGAAGCAGCGCCGGCGACTGTCAAAATAAAAGTCCCGCTGCTCTCGAGGCGCGTGTTGTTCGTCTCTCATTATCAACCGTCTCGTTCAGCTCCACAGCACTCGCTCCTGCTCTGCTTCATACTACAGTAACGTTAATAATCGTATCCATGAACATGAGTCCCATCCGGATGCTTTTCCAGTGGCTGTGAGGTGAAGACCACATGTCCCAAGATTCCTCGTTTTGAATAGGCAACCTCTAGCAGACGAAAAACTACATATTGCACCTTCAATGCAATGATTTTGACAGCACTATATAATACAGTACGCAGTTAGCTAATATTCTGATTTTATTACGTGTGCATGTGAGCTATAAATCTATGTGCTGCATTGATGTTTTTCAAAAATCTGACTGTGATGGCTAATATAACTGGAACTGCTTCTGTGGGAATAATTTCAGCCATGGATTTTTATTCTGACAGCTAAAACCATCTTGCATCATGGAGGAAAAGCAACATGATGTCATTAGGGTTTGTGTCGAATTAAGAGTCGTATCAAAACATCCTCACATTTCCACAAGAAAATCCGGGTGGTGTTTGCTGGAAAAAATTATGTTATGTTATTATCATTGATATTCTACAACAGTTAATATTTTGAATTAATTTTATTTTTATATTTTCTGCTTTCATTTGAACTTTTAGTTGTGTGTATTTTGTCATTTTTATTAGTTTATTTAGATTTAATTTATTTTAGTACTACTTAATGAATATGATAGATTTTGCCTTGCCAACAAGCTGAAATAAAATAAGTTAAAATTTTTATTTATATTTTATTCCAGGTAACGTTTAGGTTTAGTTTTTGTTTTAGTTAATGATAATAACCCTGGAACAAAACTCATTACCATGATGCTAGACTGTTGCCAGGGTGTTGCTAAGTGGTTGCTAGGGCTAGGGTTCTATAGTCCGGCAGGATAAATCGTGGATCTGATCATTTAGTAAAGTAACGGCACGCTTCTGTTCGACAACACACATGATTTCAGGAATCGAGACCGCAGGTTGTGACACAAACTGAAATTTAAAGTATATGCAACAGTGCTTGACTTGGCAAACACCACGCAAACAAATCAGAACATAAATATTATCATCCCGTTCTGGTCTTATCGTCAACTGTTTCCTCTAAAGCAAACAACAGCAGCCCACAAGCAAAAACAAGAAAGTCCGGATCGCAGACGAGAACTCAAAGTTCAGTCACTGATTATTTTGTAATGTCGCTGCCATGTACACCGCTCAGGACTCGTTCAATCTGAGATTATAGTTTGATTTGCATTTATTTTGGGGATCAAATCCATGCAGCAGCAGCAGGAAGGGCAGACAGCGGAGCTGAGAGTGTTTATATGAAACACCATGTCACTGCGACCTACTGAGAGAGAGTCAGAGCACATTAAATGCCCGCTGGCACACGCAGAACTATCCGTCCGTCTGGTCTGGGTTTTGATCTGTCTGATACACACACACACTGTCTGGAACGTTCCGCCTAGCTAAATCTGTGCGTCTGTTATGGTCTGTCTGTTCACAGGCAACTGAAGTGCTTCGTTTGGTGTCTGTCGATTTTCAGGTCTCTTTTCTGTGTCTGGAGCAGGTGGCATTCTCACTGTGCTAATGGCACACGGAGCAGCGGGCTGCACTTTGTCGACTCTCAAAGCCACTCTCGAGCTAAAAATACCCCGTCTGTCTCTTTGAACGGGGTCCTTCAGTGCACCTGGGCTTTCAACACACACACAAACACCTCAGCTGCTAATATATGCAAGTCTGTGTTACAGATTAGCAGGTCTATCAGATCAGCTGTGTGTGACTGACAGTGTTTTTAGGTGGTGTTTTGCACACAGACTGAATACATTTCAGGTTCACTACTTACATGGATAGTTCACCCCAAAACTTAAATTATCCCATGATTTACTCACACTGACGCCATTCTAGGTGTATATGACTATCTTCTTTCAGTCAAACACAATTGGATTAATATTAAAAAAATTCCAAGCTTTACAATGGGAGTGAATGGTAACCGAGATTTTGAAGCCCAAAAAAGCACATCCATCTATCATAAAAGTAATCCATATGACTCCAGGGGGTTAATAAAGGCCAAGAAGAGAAAGAAGAGATGCTTTTTGTTAGAAATATATTTTATATATATATATATATATATATATATATATATATATACACACATATACATATATATAAATAAACTTTTTTTTGCAAATTATTGCTGATTAATTTTTTTGTAAAATTAATAATTTAATATTTACATTAATTAAAAATATTACTGCAATATAAAAAAAAAAGCACTGAAATGCAAATTTAAAGAGAATCCCCATTTGGACAGTTTTTATTAACAAAAATGTAAAAAAAAAAATCTCTGTTTTTCCCATAAAATATTTTGTATAAAACGTTTGATTATTTCAATAAAAAAATACTGTAATATTAACTAGGCTGGGACAATAAATCATTGTAATAAATAGAGAAATTATTCTGGGTCGATTGAGATTTTCTTAATGCATCGCGATTCTCTCTTGAACTGATTTCGAAGTTTAGTTAGTAACAGCAGATGGTGCTAGTTTTTAACCGAACACTCAAATGCTCATGAAGAAAAGCGCTCGTGCGTTCGGATGAACCTGAATGTATTTGCACCTCAGAATGCTTTTATGACGTGAGATTAAAACAGCCCACAGCCTTGTAATTCGCTTCAACATTTTCAAACTTTATGAATGATTATTTTATAGAAGGGATTATTTTGTAGACCGTTTCTAAAGCACTTTTATCTGCGGTTAAAAAACTAAACTCACAATCGATTCGAGACAGAATCATGATTCATTCAGAAAATCTCAGAATCGATCCAGAATCATTTCTTGATTTATTGTTCCAGCCCTACTTTTAACAAGAAGTTAATATTTACATTATTATTTAAAATATAAGTATTATATTAAATAAATGTATTGCAGTAATGCCATTGAGAAACACAAGAATTATTGAAAGAAAAGAAAACCTCTGGACAACAACAGAAAAAAATTGTGTTTAATGGTCATAAAAATAATGAAAAAAAAAAAAACCCTAAAGCTACCAAAATTAGCATTTTAATTTTAGATTGATTTACCCTTCAATATTTAAAACAGAAAGCAAAAAGAAAGCTCTATTCAACAAGAGTGCTTTTTTGTGAAGAGTTTACTTTGTTTAGGTGAACTACTCCTACTTACAGAGAATGCAATATTTTCAGAGCAAAGTAAGAATGTAAAAAAAGAGTGGAAGAAAACGCTACCCTGAAGGTTCTCGTTAAAAGTAACAGCCCCATCAAACACCTTTGAAGTGCTTCATTTGACAGATTTAAGATCGAAACAATTAATGCCGCTTTCAAATAAAACAATCAGAATCCATCTTCATTCCAATTAGTGCCGTCGATCTCTACCGGTGCACTGAAACCTCCCAATCGTCCCGTAATAAATCCACAGCAGTCACAGCCCTACACAAGTCCACACGATCTCCACTCTTCCCCTGAACATGCTAACAGGACTCGTGGGGTTAACATGGAGTTTCTGCATCGGTCAATCACGGCTCTTTATCGAATAACGCTTCCTCAAACCTGAGGTTATTGGCAGATCAGACTGAGGGGACAAATTACACCGTTCCGCACAAAAAGTACCACAGGGGACCTGTTACCACAACTTATAAAAGCATGGTAGCAATTAAAGGTAATTAAGCCTTTTTAAAGTTGCAAAAATTATTTTGTGATGATCTGTTGGCATAATAATGTTGATCATTAAATCAACTTGGCTTTTTGTTTCTTTTTTTTTTTTTTAAAGGTGGTAGTAACTTAATGAAATTGTCCTGATAACTTCATATAATGAAAATATACATATCATGAAATATATAATTTTTTACATATAAAATATATATTAATTAAATATAATAAAACTATCAATATTAGGGTTTTATTGTTGAAAAACATATTTGAAACTTCCCTCATGTATCCAAACTTAAAAAGTCTTTCGGCACTATAAGAAACTCTAAACTTTCCAGTCTGTGTGTTTCTCATCTCATCCTGTGGTTTTGGTCTTTTATGGGCAACGGTCATTCCAGCATCAACATCCCATGACACACAATGAACAAGGAATACACACACACACACACAGCCTCTGATCTGTGTGGTCCGCATCCAACTCATCTAACGCAGAACTGGCCTCATAACTCTAAATACTTCCTGTCCGCACAGGAAGCAGAATCCTCCAGGCAGCCTGGAGCTATTAAAGTCTTTCAATACCAAACTTTTACAGACACAGAGGCTTCAAAGAGAAACACACAGTGTTCTTACTCATTTGTGAAGCAGCTGGGTGCTATCTACACCCACCACAGGAAACATAAACATTAGACGGAAAAAACAATATCCTTAAGACCGGTCTCAATGGAACGGAGACGGCAGACTGCGGTAATACCGGCAACTTGTTAGTTTTAGGACAAAACCGGGATTCGTACTTTTTCAGTGAGCAGAGAAGAACTTCTACGATCAAATTTGATGTATTACTTTGGTTGCGAGTAAGAAAAATCATAAAAATTGACAGGTCTCATACGTTAAAATATTACATTTATTATGGAGATCAAGAACGTAAAACAGATTAATAATGTGTATTTTCATGTTTTGTGAACATTATCTTTAACTAAAATGATCAAAAACATTTTTGTTAATTGAAATAAAGCTGAAATGAAATAAAATCTCAATATCACAACTTTAACTAAATAAGAAATAAGTTTAAGCGGAAGCTGGAATACAAATAAATGTTTAAAATAAGTAAATTTTAAATAATAATAAATGACAAAAACACTAAATTAAACTTACATTTAAACAAAAAAAAACTGAAAATACATAAAGCTAATTCCAAATTTTAATAAAAACTATATATGTTTTTTTTTTTTTGAATACATATACTATGAATACTATTTGAATATATTTTACAAAGTAATTTATTCCTGTTATGGCAAAGCTGAATCAAAAGTGAAAATGTTTAAAATAAGTAAATGAACATTTTAATAATAATAAATGACAAAAACACTAAATTAAACTTACATTTAAACAAAAACAAACTGAAAATACATAAAGCTGATTGAAAATATTAATAAAAATTATATATATATATATATATTAATATATATATATATATTTATTTATATATATATTTATATATTTATTTATATATATATTTATATATATATTTATATATATATATATATATATATTTATATATATATATATATATATATATATATATATATAGATGTTTAATGTTTTTACGTGTATATATATATATATATGTATATATATATATATATATATGTATATATATATATATATATATATATATATATATATATATATATACACGTATAGTATACACACACTAAAACAACACCAACCACTGAACATCACATTTACATGATCATCAGCATCTGGTTTGCTTTAAAAGCGTATAAGGTCATAGGAAATAAAGCCTGATGATTGACATTAGCACATGTACCCAAACGGCAACTCCACCCTTAAATAAAATCTGACAAAACAGCATAATTATTCAATTTAGCCACCATAAACACTGACCTTTGCTTACTTGCACATAACCAAAAACTGTCGCTTGGCACGCACAGCTATGCTAACTTATGAGCTAACCGCTAACACCGCCGGTGCACCACAACTCTACAAAACAGCTTTAAAAGGAAGTTCTGCGCCGCCACTATAATGTACAATTAGTGAGCTTGGCCCTGCGTTCCCCCGTCATTAGCAGAGTTGCTACGGGCATTTATGTAAACGGTACGTGTTGCTACCGCGGGTGAGCATTATCTCCACCCGCCAGGAACGACTGTGCCAACAGCACGAGCGCTGCCTGCCAACACCTCTGCCCTCCGCACAGTGCAGCGAAGGAACAAATAAAATTAAATGCTGACATTGCTGGAGAAAAAATGGCTGACATTTCAGAGGAACGTGCCATAATGCTGTTTTAGTGCTACATTTTTCTTTTGGCAGGATCATGTGCTTCCTAATGAGGCAAAATGAAGAGAGAGAGTTTAGTGTGACTTGAGGGAATTTTTGACTGTGTATCAAGAACTAGTTCTAATTTAGAACCTCATCAATAACTACGATTGTGCCGTCGCTGAAGTTACGCTTCAGCTGAGCTGTGAGTTCGTCAGGGCTGGGTGTGTTACTTTTAAAATGTGTTTCACTACAGATTACAAAAATACATGCTTTAAAAAGTCCTTTGTAACGTATTTCGTTACATTACTCAAGTTTAGTAACTTCATCTAAATACTTTAGAATACTTTGGAATACTAATAAGTGTGGAACAAACACAAAAAAGGTCATTGAGAGTTTTTATCTCACAATTCTGACTTTTTCCCTCAGAATTGCGTGATATAAAGTTGCAATTGTGAGTTATAAAGTCAGAATTATGAGATATAAACTCGCAATATTGAGAAAGTCGGAATTATGATATAAAATTGCAATATTGAGAAAAGTCAAAAATATGAGATATAAACTCTCAATATTGAGAAAAGTCAGAATTATGACATTTAACACACATACTAAATTCACAATTGCAAGAAAAAAAAGTTTATATCTCCCAATTCTGACTTTATAACTTGCAATTGAGAGTTTAAATCTCGCAATTCTGAGAAAAAGAATGGAAAAAACTAATTGTGAGGGAAAGTTGCAGTGACGAGTGAATTATAAAATGACTCACAAAACATGAAAACAGTGGAAAACATGAAACTGAACTCGTCTTTTTCAGACGGTCAGAGTCAGAGAATCACCAATCGCTGTTGAAATGACATTAAAACTCAAAGTAATCACTTTGGTAATCTAAAACACTTTTCAGATGGAACTGTAATCTGATTACCACCCATTTAAAATGAAACTGTAAAGAAATACAGTTACTCAAATGTTGTATTTTAAGTACGTAACTAAGTTACTTGTATTTCGTTACCCCCCGACCCTGGAGTTCGTAATGTATGTGAATTGAAAGTCGAAAAACTTAACCAAATCAGTCTCAATCTCACGTTAGTGGCCTGAATCAGTTTAAATAACAAAAGAATCATCAATGTATCATTGAGAAACCAAAATCTAAAAACTCACAGAACTATCTCGTCCAATTCACAAATGACTCTTGAACGGTTCTTTTTAATGAATTGGTCAAAAGAAACAAATTAGTCTTAATCTAAAATGTCAGGGGTTTGAATCAGTCTAAATTACTACAAGAATTGTTAATGGAATCCTTAAGAAACCAAAATCAAATCCAGAACAACAAAGCAATTCACAAAGTCCAAGTCATGAATGACTCTTTTGAGTGGTTCTTTTGAAATGAATTGGTCAAAAGAACCAAAATCAATCAGTCCCACATTAGCGGTTTGAATGAGTCTAAATTACAAAAGAATCATTAATGAAATCATTAGGAAACCCGAATCTAAAACAGAACAACAAACTCACAGAACTAGAGTCCAATTCACAAATGACTCTTTTGAGCAGTTCTTGCAAATAAATTTGTCAAAACACTCTCAATATATCAAGTGTCGACAGTTTGAATCAGTCTGAAAGAATTGCTAGTTGAATCAATTAAACCAGAATCGAAACCAGTACAGCCAACATACAGCACGACCTATTCTGATTTACAATGACTCTTCTGAATGAATTGGTCAAAATAAACAGATCAGTCTCAATCTAACATGTCAGTGGTTTGAATAGGTCTAAATTACTGAAAGAATCGTTAATGGAATCATTACGAAACCAGAACAACAAACCAATTCACAAATGACTCTTTTGAGCGATCGTTTTTAATGAATGGGTCAAAAAAGCCAAAATCAGTCTCAATCTCACGTGTTATTAGTTTGAATCAGTCCAAAGCACTAAAAGAATCATTAATGGAATCATTAAGAAACCAGAACCGAAACCAGAACAACAAACAAACCTTTGGTGATTCACAAATGACTCTTTTGAGCGATCGTTTTTAATGAATGGGTCAAAAAAGCCAAAATCAGTCTCAATCTCACGTGTTATTAGTTTGAATCAGTCCAAAGCACTAAAAGAATCATTAATGGAATCATTAAGAAACCAGAACCGAAACCAGAACAACAAACAAACCTTTGGTGATTCACAAATGACTCTTTTGAGCGATCGTTTTTAATGAATGGGTCAAAAAAGCCAAAATCAGTCTCAATCTCATGTGTTATTAGTTTGAATCAGTCTAAAGCACAAAAAGAATCATTAATGGAATCCTTAAGAAACCTTTATGAACATTAAGGACTTGCTTGATAAACCTCCTCGGAGCTTCGTTCCAGATGAAGTCAAAAAACAACATATAAACATGGTAACGTGCATTTCACATTTTCAGGACAATAAAAAAGGCAAAGCATCAAAACTAAAGCCACTGACTCTGCCAGAGGACATGCTCTTTTGCACTGTTGTTTATAATGTGGCACGACATTTTAATGTTACATAAAAGGATGTGCGATATTATTCAGGAAACAAAAGCTTTGCAATTTTCCAACCAATCAAACTGTTGATTGTCAACAGCCTGTGCATCTCAGTTTCAGGGCATCTCAGGTGACCGGGTGTTTTGCTACCAAAGTCAACAAACATTTCATTCACTTTAATTCAGTGTGTGTGTGTAACAAACATCATGCTATGAAACGCAATCTGTTTGTGTTCAACGTAGGCTGAATGGAAGTGTTAGAAAGCGCTTGTTTGTTCCATAACAGTCGCTCACCTTCCTGATCTCAAACAAGATCCAGTTTCTGGGCCGATGCAAATAAGCCCATCTGTGATGCTGGACCGCAGCCTGACCGCACATGCACTGAACATGAACACAAACGGACTCACCTGATAACGGCAGCGGTGTCTAACGCACACACACACACACACACTCACACTCACGCACACACGCACGCTCACACACTCACACACGCACGGACGCACGCACTCACACACGCACGGACGCACGCACGGACGCACGCACGCACACACACACACACACACACACACTCACACACACTCACACACACACTCACACACACTCACACTCTCACACACACTCACACTCGCACGCACACACACACACACTCTCACACTCTCACACACACACACTCACACTCGCACGCACGCACACTCGCACGCACGCACACTCGCACGCACGCACACACGCACGCACGCACGCACGCACACACGCACTCTCACACGCACTCTCACACACACTCTCACACACACTCTCACACACACTCTCACACACACTCTCACACACACTCTCACACACACTCTCACACACACACTCTCACACACACTCTCACACACACTCACACGCACACTCACACGCACACTCACACAAACACTCACACACACACTCAAACACACACACACACGCACACTCGCTCACACACACACACGCACGCACACTCACACTCCCACTCACACTCCCACTCACACACACACTCACACACACACTCACACACACACTCACTCACACTCACACACACACACTCACACACACACACACACACTCACACTCTCACACACACTCACACTCGCACGCACACACACACACACTCTCACACTCTCACACACACACACTCACACTCGCACGCACGCACACTCGCACGCACGCACACACGCACGCACGCACGCACACACGCACGCACACACGCACTCTCACACGCACTCTCACACGCACTCTCACACACACTCTCACACACACTCTCACACACACTCTCACACACACTCACACGCACACTCACACAAACACTCACACAAACACTCACACAAACACTCACACACACACTCAAACACACACACACACGCACACTCGCTCACACACACACACGCACGCACACTCACACTCCCACTCACACTCACACTCACACACACACTCACACACACACTCACACACACACTCACACACACACTCACACACACTCACACACACTCACACACACTCACACACACACACACACTCACACACACTCACACACACACACTCACACACACTCACACACACTCACACACACTCACACACACTCTCACACACTCTCACACACACTCACACACACACTCACACACACACTCACACACACACTCACACACACACACACACACACACTCACACTCACACTCACACTCACACTCACACTCACACATGAACTACATACTTTTATAATAACCAAGTCATTTTTCTTTTATTAAAGCTAAAAAAATAAAAAAAAGGAACACATTTAGTTGAAATCTTAAGATGTAATGTTATATATTAAATATTACTACATAATTTTCCACTCCTCTTCAAAAGTTTGGGGTCGGTTAGACTTAACCCCTAAAACTTTAATGTTTTTGAAAGAAGTCTATTATGATTATTAAGTTTAAAAAAATGTTTTCTCTTTAAATATATTGTTTTAATTTATTCCTGTGATCAAAGCTGAATTTTCAGCATCATTTCTCCAGTCTTCAGAGTCACATGATCCTTCAGAAATCATTCTGATATGATGATTTGCTGCTCAAGAAACATTTATGATTATTATCAATGTTAAAAACTGTTGCAGTTGCTTTATATTTTTGTAAAAACTGTGACAGTTTTTTTTTTCATAATTCTTTGATGATTAGAAATTTCAAAAGAACAGCATTTATTTAAAATAGAAATGTTTTGTAACGTCCCAAATGTCTTTACTGTCACTTTTCACCAATTATGTGTCCTTGCTGAAGCGTTAAAGTAATAATTTCCTTTTAAAAAAAATACAAAATAACAAAAGAATCGAAACTAGTACAACAAACATACAGCATGACCTATTCTGTTTACAAATGACTCTTGAACGGTTCTTTTTAATGAATTGGTCAAAAGAAACAAATTACTCTTAATCTAAAATGTCAGGGGTTTGAATCAGTCTAAATTACTACAAGAATTGTTAATGGAATCCTTAAGAAACCAAAATCAAATCCAGAACAACAAAGCAATTCACAAAGTCCAAGTCATGAATGACTCTTTTGAGTGGTTCTTTTGAAATGAATTGGTCAAAAGAACCAAAATCAATCAGTCCCACATTAGCGGTTTGAATGAGTCTAAATTACAAAAGAATCATTAACGAAATCATTAGGAAACCCGAATCTAAAACAGAACAACAAACTCACAGAACTAGAGTCCAATTCACAAATGACTCTTTTGAGCAGTTCTTGCAAATAAATTTGTCAAAACACTCTCAATATATCAAGCGTCAACAGTTTGAATCAGTCTGAAAGAATTGCTAGTTGAATCAATTAAACCAGAATCGAAACCAGTACAGCCAACATACAGCACGACCTATTCTGATTTACAATGACTCTTCTGAATGAATTGGTCAAAATAAACAGATCAGTCTCAATCTAACATGTCAGTGGTTTGAATAGGTCTAAATTACTGAAAGAATCATTAATGGAATCATTACGAAACCAGAACAACAAACCAATTCACAAATGACTCTTTTGAGCGATCGTTTTTAATGAATGGGTCAAAAAAGCCAAAATCAGTCTCAATCTCACGTGTTATTAGTTTGAATCAGTCCAAAGCACTAAAAGAATCATTAATGGAATCATTAAGAAACCAGAACCGAAACCAGAACAACAAACAAACCTTTGGTGATTCACAAATGACTCTTTTGAGCGATCGTTTTTAATGAATGGGTCAAAAAAGCCAAAATCAGTCTCAATCTCACGTGTTATTAGTTTGAATCAGTCCAAAGCACTAAAAGAATCATTAATGGAATCATTAAGAAACCAGAACCGAAACCAGAACAACAAACAAACCTTTGGTGATTCACAAATGACTCTTTTGAGCGATCGTTTTTAATGAATGGGTCAAAAAAGCCAAAATCAGTCTCAATCTCACGTGTTATTAGTTTGAATCAGTCCAAAGCACTAAAAGAATCATTAATGGAATCATTAAGAAACCAGAACCGAAACCAGAACAACAAACAAACCTTTGGTGATTTACAAATGACTCTTTTGAACGGTTCTTTTGAATGAATCGGTGAAAAAAACATTTTTTTTTTTTTTCTTTTTAAGAGGCCCCAAACTTTTTTAGAGGCCTCAAACTGTGTATGTCTGGCCGGTGAGATATATTTATATATTAAATAACATTGTAAGTCAGCTGTCGGATGACTTACCTTATAATCCGTTGGGCAGCGTACTGGTGTAGGTTACGAAACTGGGCCGACATGTTGGCCAGGGCAGCCAGGCAGTTTGTGTGGAGGTATTTATCCTGAAGGAGGGGAAATCAATAAAACAATGCATAAATAATTTGTGTTGTTTCTTCTCACAGGGCAAAACAGAATGAAATGAGTCCATTATACTTTGAATAGAAAAACCTGCTCTATTCACTGGACTCCCCGGACTGAACGCATTCACAGATCTAATATAAAATTTCAGCAATCTTGTAAATTTCATGAGCTGGCTGCTGTGAGTTTCACGGTTACATAATAAATTTGCATGTGCCCGCGGCCAAAGATCTGGATATTTCTGGAGCTTCGCTTTTAAATGATTGCTTTTGTCATCGGTTCTGGTCTCACCCTGGTCCGCGTCATGTTGAACTGGATGGTTCGAATCACGACCAGGATCAACAGGCTGCCTAGAGAGATCTCTGTTAGAACACGCTCCGTATACCACGAGATGTTCTTCAACACCTGGGAGAGAGAGTACAAAGAAAGCAAAAATAAATAATACATGAGTTGTTCCTCTATTTAAAGGGTGATGCCGGCTTTTCTTTATTGACAGTCCAGTCAAGTCACGTCACGTCTTTTTATACAACAGATTGCTCCAAGCAAGCAGCTTTACGGTTTTAAACATGAAAAAAGTGTCAATGTCTCTTTCCATTTGAATTACAACTTCCAGCGTCTTCACGCTTTTACTTCAGTCTAGAGATGCGGCGATACTAAATTTCTCTGTCGAGACCGTCAGCTGATTATTTAGAATGATATCAGCCGATGCAGATACCGATAGTTTGATTTAGTTACTGTAGTAGTAGGAAAAACAAATCTCTACCAGCAAAATTTAGTACACTTCTATAATATTCGAGCTTAAAATGAACAGCAGGGTTATTATATTCAACTGCTATTTATTTTCAGATACAATAATTACACTTGAAATCTTGCATCTAAATCACTTGTCTTGAAATGTATTCAAACATATGATTAACAGTAAATAAGCTCCTCTGTAGTGTTTTTTTTACAGCCAACTAAGGAACTGTGAACAGGAATGGAAAACATTGTGACATTATGTGACAAGCTGCTTTCATTGAGTGATTACATGACACATTACGGTAAGTTGTACCGTATCTTTCAACACACCTTTCGATGTTCATGCATGTTTTTCGAGATGTTAATGCGGAAGAAAAGATGCAGAGCTCCGTCATGTGACACTTAAGAGCGCAAAAATGCCATTTATTGTTTGAATGTCGCGATAAAATGGACAGAATTTGAAAGAACAGACTTTGTTTCTGATCAGAAGTAACAAAGCACAAAGTTATTTGCAATTAT
The DNA here is from genome assembly GCA_037194245.1 of Opsariichthys bidens. Taxonomy (NCBI): domain Eukaryota; kingdom Metazoa; phylum Chordata; class Actinopteri; order Cypriniformes; family Xenocyprididae; genus Opsariichthys; species Opsariichthys bidens. The sequence continues at coordinate 18,519,871 of CM074294.1, read as the reverse complement.
TGGAAGGGAGGCGCTACAAATAATGGTTGATGTAGCAAATATGGTCACACAGACCGTCTACTTTTTACCCTTTTGATTGACAGGGTATAATCAGCTCTGATGGCCGATAGTGATAATAATAGCTTTTATCGGCCGATACCAATTGTTGGCCAATACATCGGTACATCTCTAGAAGAAATGAGCTGGAAAACAAGGAACTTTTCTGGATAAGTTTACTTTTGGCAAGCTGTTTCTAACTCCCATTTTGCCCAGATTTTGTTCGGAATTATGTCACACCCGTTCTTTCTTCCATATCTGGCCGTAAACCACTACAGACTCTCAAATGAAGCTTTCGTGGTTTAATCTGATCTCATCCAACAGCGTGTGTGACTATAAGTGTGACCTCACCACTTCATGTATGGAACGGTTGAAGGTGTCGTCTTCTGTAAGGATGAGGAGGATGATGAGGGCCATGTACACATGATGAGAGTTCCTCTCCTCGACATGGTACAAGATCTCAAGAATTGGCAACACCTACAGAGACAAAAAAAGGAAATACTTCATTATTGTGGTACAAAACAAACTAGCGGCGGTCGACCGATATTGATGATCTTAACGGGCAGGGTGGCCGAAGGCAGAAATAAATCGGACAGATATGATATCACACTACATTAAAGAAAATAAAAACACATGCATAACAATTGCTGAAATGAAATTTATATATAGTTTACATAATATATACTAAATTTGAAATAAATAATGAATTGCATTTGAATGGATGCATTTATTCTGCAAACACAAGCTTTTTTTTCTGTTCAACAGTTCTGTCTAAACTCTTCCAACACGTCAGCCAAACAGAACAACTTACTGGCCTAAAAACGGCAGAGATATCGGTTGACCACAAAAACAAACTGATGTGTAACTGCGTCGGAATTAATGCATGTATTTTGCATATGCACATATGCAGAGTAGTTCATGTGCTCACCAGGTTCTCCATGTCAGTGCGGGACAGTATGTACGTCCTCATGTTGCTGTTCTGGTGCAGTAGCGTGTAGAGCAGTAACGTCACCTGGTCTGATTTCTGCTGCTCGCACAGCGCTGTGTACAGACTGTTAAAGTTGATCTGAAACGTGTGAGGCTGAGGAGACGGTATGGAGGAGGTGTCTGAAACACACACAAGTGACTTTCATTAGCACTTTCTGTGAAATTGATTCAATTGCAGGGCTCAACGCAAAAAATTTCACTACCCGCACCACAAAAAATACATAAATAAAATAGGCCTAGCTATTGTTTTCACCATTTTTGATCCAAGCAACCTTAATAAATTAAGTTATGGCAAAAAAAAAAACAAAAAACAACTAGTCGAATTTATATTTTAAATATTGTTAAAGACAGTCAGTAATAAAATAAGAATAAATAATAAAATTATGAACAACATCCCAAAAAAATACAACAGAACAAACATCAATTAAATTAACAGCTCTTTTCAGGTTTTTCATGTAGGTTTAAACTAAATAAAAATCAACTATTTTTAAAGTTTTTCAGTCAAGACGTGAACACTTTCATGTCTACTACTATTTAAGTTGGCAAGGGTTAAAAACTTCCGGGCCATTGGGTGGTCCCTAAAACAAACCTTGAGTGTTTTTGAAGCAGGTGACAGCCTGGCGGTAGGGGTTCGGACAGTCCGGTCCGTCCGTCAGATTAGCCAGAACCAGCAGTAATAGCAGACTCTGATTGGACAGTGGGAGAGGGTTCTGCTCTTGCTCCGCCCCCGGACTGCTGCCGACTCCTCCTAACGTGAACACGCTCCACAACCCACCTGAATAACACAGAAACTGGTTACATATGCCCTCTTTATTCATTCAAGCATAACAGACATTTGAGTCACTGTCTTTTAACATGATCACTAGCATTAATTCCTGCACTATTTGAAATACAAAGATGAATGACCGTTCAAACCGCAAGGATTGCTGTTCACTACAGACAGAATCCTACAGACTAAAACTTAATGATCTTATTCAATAATCTTAAAAGTTATGACATCCCAACCATGATTTCAACAATAGAATAATAACAGTTTAATACAAAGTTTATTATTAAGTATTATTTATATAATATTTTAAATAGGTTTTTATTTTTTATATTTTCAGTTTTCATTTTCATTTTTAAGTTTTAGTCATTTAGTTGTCAATTTAGTGTTTTCATCATTTATTTTATTTTAAATTTTAGTCATTTTAAATATATATATATGTTAGATATATTTTTTATATTTATGCATTTTAATAATTTAAATAATTAAATTTCATTATTTTAGTTCAGTTAGTTGACAATGCAACATTAAAACATTAATATTTCTATTCATCATTTATTTTATTTTAAATTTTAGTCATTTTAAATATATATATGTTATATATATATATATATATATATATATATATATATATATATGCATTTTAATAATTTAAATAATTAAATTTCATTATTTTAGTTCAGTTAGTTGACAATGCAACATTAAAACATTAATAATGAATTTTTAAGCTTAGGTTTTTCATCTGACATTTATACATCATTTTATTTAAGCTTTATTTCAATTAATTCATACGTTTCATGTCCATTTTCCATTTATTTTTTAAAAGTAAATTGCAACTGTCTTTGCTGGAAGAAACCTTTAAGAGGATGGAAGAAAATGCTTAAAAGAAGTAAAGAATATGACGTGCTTAAAATATGGCTCGCAACGGTGACGCACTTAAAAGTTGCTTCGGGCCAGAAACAGAATAATTGAAGCAAAAGATCATTCATAGAATCTCCAGGAAGTGCAGTAGAGAACCGGACATGCTAATGGCTCAAAAAAGACAGTCTCTTCTGCCTCAAAAGCGTCAGATGTATTTGAGCATCCACAGCACTACTTACAGCATCAAAGTCACTTTTTTGTTTCGATTCTAAACAAAATCTGGTAGGGTGGAACTTTTTTGAAGGGATGCACGTATATAAAAAAAATTCCGCCAATACCGATAATTCTTTATATTTGAAAGCCGGCAACCGATATACTGGCAGACAAATCTAAATCTAACTTTTGAGAGCCTTAATATAAAAAAACAAAATTCTCCTCATTAAAAGCCTTGCCCCAAGCACACAGTTATAATGTTGTCATTATAATTTTATGTAGTCTATATGAAAAACTTGCGCTGCACATGTTGAACTCAACTGTATTTTCCTTTTTGAAGTGATTTCAATCATATTTCAAGCAACTCCAAACCATCATGGTGAACAGTGCGCATCTGAAGTGTCTCAGCTGAAGTAAATCCAAAAAAAAAAATGAACATATAGTGGCAGATACCGATATGATGGCCGATATATAGTGCATCCATACTTTATCCATTAGGAATTCTATTTCGATGAGGAAAATTGGCAGTTACATTCCACCTTGAAGGGAAAAGACTTGATGATATCAGCCAATAAAGAAAGTTTCTGCATTAAATTTATGGTAAAATTTTTTGACAAATTGTGCAAAGAATCATGCATCGATTTGGACGTCATTTTGACTTTAACATTGCGAAAACAAAAAGAGTTTTTCTGTCCAACAATGCACAAACAGCAGGTTGTCGATGAACAGTACTTGATTATAAACAGACTTTAAACTTCTCATCATTCAGGCATTGTATCGGGGTGGGTCGGAAAAGAGCGAGAGGGAATAGAGATGGAAATAAGATGCCTGTCTCCATGTCTAATCACTTGTGGCTGGACATCGCGGCCCCGCGAGCGGACTGAAGCGGTCTAATCTAGAGCCAGGATGTTAACAAACATCCACCGCAAATAAAAACATCAACACTGGCAGGAAAAAGTCACAGAGTAACGAAAACTGCGCTCCACCCTCCCAGACGCCTGATATCATTAAGACACTGATAACATTAAAGGTCACTGGACTGATTTGATTGGCTGCATTTATCCTTCCTTATGACATCATCATGTTCCAAAGGCACTGACATCATGCTGCAACTGTGACGAGATTACGAGAGACGCCATGGCGACCCCAGGTGACCAATGAGAGCGAGCGTAGATGCCCGAGGAGTCTGCAATCTACTCATCAGAGCCTGTAATCGCTCTCAGACACACTTTTATGATGGGAAAAATGATGCACGGACGAACAAAACACCCTTGATTAGCACACGATCTCTCTTGTTCTCTCAAAAACACGTCTCTTAGTTCACAGCATAATACTCAAATATAATATTACAAGGGACATTCAGACTCTTAAAGGGGTATTGCAGCTTTTGTACCGTTTTTCCCCACAGAAGTCTACTTATAAATGTTATATAAGCATCATTTTTTTACACATAATTCAACTTTTTATGCCAAAATTATGAATTATGTGGTGTAATAATTTTATACAATACTATATAGACATACTAAACGAGTGAAAAAACAGATACATTATCCATTCTGAAATTAAAACAACAAAATCAAATAAATATAAATATTTAAATAAAAGTAAAATAAAATACGTACAGTGTGACAATTATACGGCCCTATTATTTACTGTATAACGTGGAACGTCACGAAATTTGTCAAATTTTTGATGAATAAATAAAACGTAAAATCTCCATATAGACTTGTGTTTGTGAATATTAAACCGCAAAAAGATATTTAATTATTAATCCTGCATGTTCTGGTATCTCTGTGTGAATGAATGGCGCAGACGCGCGATTTCATTTACCTCACACATGCTGAAGTACACGTGAGCCGCTCTCAGTCACTTCATGAGCATTTTACCCTTTCATTTGAGAAAAACTATCGTCATATCGTAAACACAGAAACTTAAAGGTCTTCACTGCAACCCATCCAAAAAAAAGTTTGGGTTAAATTAGAGAAATTGTGACAAATATATTGCTGCTGTACATTAGAATTCAGCTACGCATCAATATAATAATAATACTAACACTAACAATAATAATATTAATAATATTGAAATGGAATCCAGAAAACTTAAAACAGAAAACAGAATTTGGTAAAAAATAAAATAAAACGGAATTTGAGAAACAAACAAAAAAGAATTTCACAGGGCCCTAAAAACATATAATGTTACACTTTTAATAAATTATTGCTAAATTGTATAAGTTTCATGATTTCCATTAATTAGACATGCTTTTTGATTACTAAAATATAATTTAACCATTAAAATGGAGTCTAAAAAAAAAAAAAAAAAAAAAAAAACGGAATCCAGAAAAATTACAATGGGAAAATTTTAATTTGGGAAAAAGTAAAACGGATTTCGTAAGGCCCTGCAGTTTCGTTTCAATAAATGCTCTGGATGGACTGAAAAGCGCTGAGTTTTGAATGTTAGAATATATCCACAGTACATCGAACTCTTTAATGCCCTACAAAAGGAAATAAACACAAAGCAAAGAAAGAAAAGTGCCACACTCTAAAAGCATTCAGTCCGTTGTGTGCAGAAGTGTGTGTGATGTGTCTTAACTCTCTTATGTTTCTTCACTGGAGATGCTCTGTACACACACACACACACACAGTGTGTGTCCTGGGGTTGTTATTGTGGGCTGTGTTAACAGCACTGCAGATAAATAAAGACATCATGGCTGCCATCCAGCAGAGCTGAGAATGAACACACACACACACACACACACACACAGGGGTTTTCCATGCCACCAATGCTGTCAGTACATAAACAGGCGGCTGAGGGTGACAAATGTTGCTGCTAACTTCCACACACACACACACACACACACACACACACACCTATGTCCTCCTTTAATAGTGCTCTTCCTGTAAAAGTCCCTGTGGATTTCTCTCTTAGAATGTCATTTCAAAACAGCATCTGATGTATTACTCATTATTGAGTCTGAGGGAAACATCAGATCCAGAATGAGAGTCTGATCATGGAAGCGTCTCGTCTTTAAGCGATGCACAATTTTATACCTTGTGTCCATTATGGAAGTTAGGGTTTAGCCATTAAAAACGTCCACAGAGCAAATTCTTCAGTGATAACATCATATACGAGGGTTATTAAGTGACGGTTTATGTTTCTGAAGAGCTCCTTAAAATATTTCGCCAAAAGCTCTGGGCGATTTTTACGCCAACAGAATCACTTGAACTGACTTTGGATTGAAAATTTGACATTAATCGATCAAAAAACTTTAATTTTGTAGGGATGCATGATATATCAGCCATTATATTGGTATCTGTTACCGTTATCGGCCCGATAAGAAAATTCGGCCGATATATTAAAGCCGGTAAATAATGGATCGTTTCCTTCAGATGCGCACTGTTCACCATGATGGTTTTGAACTGCTTGAAATATGATTGAAATCACTTCAAAAAGGAAAATACAGTTGAGTTCAACATGCGCAGCAGCGCAAGTCTGTCATATAGACTACATAAAAACATAATGGCTTTTAATGGAGAAACTTTTGTTTTTGTAATCCGGCTCAAATTATATAAAAATTTGGCTTTCACATATAAAGGGTAATCGGTATCGGCAAAAATGTTCATATCTAGAAAAGCAGTTGTTGACATGAAGGCCAGCCTGTAGATGAGTGGAGGGGAAGAAGAGTTTATTCATGCAAAGCCATCTGGCAGACAGAACATCATGTGTGCGTGTGTGTCAAAAGAAATACATCCGCGCTGTCACAACCTCTCTAGAGAGAGTATATGTGGCACACAATATATACATCAACATTGTCAGGATTCTTTGAAAGTCATCTGCAACATCCTAACACATTGGGCTACTGGGAAAAAAGACACAAGTGTGTGTCACGTCTGACTAGACTAATAAAGGACTTCCTGTCTGACCACCGTTACTTCCTGTCACCGTGGTTTCAGCAGGAAATGTGCATGGTGTTTGCTATAAGGTTGCTAAGTTTTTTAAAGATGGCTCCAAGTCAGTGTCACAAAAAATGGGTTTATGGGTAATGTTAAACCACAAATAGCATGCTTTTCCTCACTCGTTCTCCACTCTAGGGTTCCCTCTCTCTCTCTCTCTCTCTCGCTGTAGTTTGAGCTGGCCAGGGCAAAGGGGGAGACGGCACTAATCCTGAGCGCAGACACAGCGACGACCTTGAGACTTACGCAGCACATACACACAATAACAGGATTTTGTCAAAGCCAGACGCAAGTTCGATAACAGCACTGCATTCATTTATTGGTTAAGCGTGGATGGATAAAGGAACTGTTATTGTTGGAAGACAACAGAGGTGTGTCAAGATCAAGAGTTCACACTGACTGAACACATAAAACAAAAACATCTGAATACTTCAGATTTACCATGGTATCACACTATGCTACCATATTTCACCCCAAAATCATTTCAAAATATTACATATTTATTATTATATAAATGTAATTATTTTTGGTAACACTTTATTTTACAGTGTCATTGTTACATGTATTCACTATAGTAGTGACTAGAAATTATGCTTAATTACATGCAATTAACCCTAAACCAAGAACATGTAGTTAATGGTCATCCCTCAGTACTTAAATGTGTAATTACACTGTAATTCTGACACTATTGTAAATGTAACTTTATTTTTTTCATTTATATATAATATATTTAGTTTATGAAATATAATTAATTAGGTTTTGCATGAAGAAAAGTTATTCTTTTAAAAATGAAAAATAAAAGTGATATGGGATATAATTAGGCATATTTTCTTCACCAATGCTAATTGACATAATGAAAATAAAATAAAGTAGTGCTGTCAAATTGATTAATCGTGATTAATCACATCTACCATAAAAATTATATATATATATATATATATATATATATATATAATTTTTTTTAATTATTATTTTATCATTTTTTAAAATATTATAATATAATCTTTTATTTTATATATTTATATAAATTAACATTTTAAATATATATATTTTATATATATATATATATATATATTATAAAAATATATTTTAATATAAGTACACTTTAGTTAGATATGATTAATCGCTATTAATCGATTTGAAAGCAATAAAATAAACAAAATTAAATATTAAATATAAATCAGTTAGGAAAAAAAAAACATGTACACATCATAGTAGGATCATAGTAGTTTGTTGCCTTTTATTAGGTAAATTTTAAATAATATGAATAATAAAAAAACGCATTATAATAATGAGAATCTGAGAAAAGGTCTGGTAAAAATGAAATATTGAGAATTGGTGGTCATGAAAATGAAAATAATGTCACAATATAATATAAACATAGAATATGGTCTTAATGGTCCTTAAAGACTTTATTTTCTTATGCAAACAATCATTTTGTATCGCTTTTTCTTTTGATTTTGGTGTGAAATGGGATCTGAACATGTTTTTGTGAGATACACCATATTTGGACTGTCTCAGAGAGCAGAAATGAGAAAACTGAATGATTACAGACGATCACAAGACACATTCAGTAGCCCTGCCCTGTGAAACACACACACACACACACACACACACACACAGAGATCTCCAATCAGCTCAGAGGTCAGGGAAACATCAACACGCCATCTTCACACAGATCACCACCCTGATTTATGAAGCACAAGTGTTTCCCAGAGAGCACTGCTTTAAGTTCATCAATTATCCCCTTTTTTGGGGGTGGATAATCACACATATCAGTTCAGTATGGAAGTTTGTTTCTGCTTCGGAACAAAAAATATAAAGGTAACTGACTTTAAATCTCACAATTCTGACCTTTTTCTCACAATTGAGATAAAAACTTTCACTCTCCAATTAGACTTCTCGCAATTCCAAGTTTATAATTCTTACTTTTTTTTCCCTCAGAATTGTGAGATATAAACTGGGAATTGCAAGAAAAAAGTTGTGCGATATAAACGCGCAATTAAAAAAGGTAATTTTATCTCACAATTTGGACTTTTTTTCACAGAATCGCAATTCGGACTTTAGATCTCGCAATTGACCCTGTTTGATTGACAGGCGATCTGACCGATCACAACCCTGAATCTGCCATTTTGTGCGACAAAGCGGTCAGCGGAGTTAGTAGATTAACGTTGGTGAACTTGAAACAACATTCCTTCTGATGTTCATTCATGTTTATTTGATGCTATAAATGAACTAGTATGAAGAAATGATCTGTCACGACACGTTAAACACACACTAGACGCTATTTATCGATTAAACTTCTTTAAAAATGAAACTGTTTCATACGTTGACAGAGTCCTCTTTGCT
>CM074294.1:18483209-18505709 GCA_037194245.1 Opsariichthys bidens | reverse complement strand
TCAAGCAAAGCTCCAGACGAGAGCATCTGGCGAATTAATGAACTCCCTCATTTGCATATGAAATGGCAGCGCTTGACAGTCGTCCTTCTGTTAATGCCGGTCAGGGGGCCACATTATCACACTGGGACAAACTTTGTAAGAATAAAACACTGTGATGGGCAACAACTTTTAACTTGTATGGACTCTGGTTCTTGAGTTCAGGAGTTTATGATGCATCACTGGAACTCTGGATCAATTAGATGAGTCAATCCAGATGTGCCTTACCATTCTAGTTTATATTATCAACTATATAGAACACAAATGTTCTAAAAATGTCATGTACACTGAAAAAACATTGGTGTAGAAACAATTCTCAATCAGAAATTCCAAGTAAATTTCACAGAATCGTCAAGTGTGGCGATCCTTCTTTCTCACCATCGTCCTTTGGTCAGGTAGCCGTAAATAAGCCCCTCCCTCAGAATCTCCTTGTGAAAGAGCTGATAGGACAAGAGCACCAGGAGGGTGGTCACAGATTCAAACAGGATGTTGTAGGTGATGTCGCTACGGAAACAGATATAGGATAAACATTAATGCAAACATTTATCTGTTAATAAGTCAATCGCTGCTGTGATTTTACTATGGTTATTTGAGCTTTTCTAAAACACTATTTGTGTGAATCTTTTCATATTGGAAAGGAAAGAGGGGAAATGAAAGGAGAAAGGGGAGAGGAAAAGGAAAGGAAATGCATTATATAATGCACAAAATTAAAACATTTCATGAGCGTTAAAATCACAGTCACAGCATTTTCAAAATGAAATGGAAAAAAAAGGAGGAATATGAAACCAACAAACTGATGGGATAATCATTCATCAAAATCACCAAAATAGTGAAGTCCTGCAGCAGTTTTGAACTCATTGCCCCTTCTCATTTTCCACACACACACACAAACATCAATAGAACAGTCTATTTCTTTCTATTGTCCCTTGTTTCCTTAGTCCAGATTTCTCACTTCACTTCCACTTCCCAGTGCTGTGAAGTCACTTGGCATGATTCCCTTTCACTTTCTCTCTCACTCACACACACACACACACACAGAGGTTTGTTTTGCTATCAAAGTGAGGACATTCCATAGGCGTAATGGTTTTTATACTGTACAAACTGTACATTCTCTCCCCCTACGCTAACTCTACTCCTAAACCTACCTATTGTTTAGCATGTTTTTAAAGCCATTTGAAATATGAGGACACATGAAATGTAATACCAGTGTCATACCCATGTCATTATTTAAATGTGCGTCCTTATAAATCACAAAAACGTGCGCGCACACACACACAGCACGTTTACATTGACAATAACACATGAAGAGTTTCCTATAGGATTCTGTTTTGGCAGTGGGGACCAACCAAACCTTAAAAACTGGACATTTTTTCCAACATTATCTTAGTGCTTTGGTTATTAAAATACAATTTATTATTACAAAACCCTTAAAAATCACACAAACTAAATTTAGGTCATTTCGAGGTAGAGTTGATTTCAGCTGAAATGTTGAAAATAAAGACAATCTGCAAAATTTCTTAAACGAGATCAAATGTACTAAACAGAGAAGACTTTACATCACAAATGTAAGAAACACACTAGGGATGAAGGATGTGAATGATCTGCGGACGCAGATCCCGTGTTGGGCTGATAATAAATATTTTGGAACTTTTTTTTTTTAATTAAATACTTATTATTACAATAAAACCCCAGAAATGAGCAAAGTTATTATTAACAGCCTTGTCTCTTTCAACTTTTCATAAAGTTTGAAAAGTCGGTCGATGACACACAAAAACTCTCATTAACAATCTTACAAAATTAATAGCTTGATTAGTCCCCTTTAGCACCATAAATATAATTATAAAACATATATATGGTAAATGTGGTAAAAAGACAAAACGGACACAAAAATGGATGGGTTTTTTCCAATCGGACAGCGATGATATGCAAAATTGCGAATAACTATGAAAAAATCATTTCTTTTTCACTAAATGCTTTCATTATATGAAAAAGAGCAGCTAAAAATTGCACTAAACATTATCTTGCGGCTTGAAACGGCATGTAAATGATTTTTGGGTGAAAATTCATCATCATAATCATCATCATCATCATCATCCGCAGAACAAACAGTGATGTTTTTGTGTTATTTCATGTTTTGATCTGTGTGGTAATTTGAGCTACAATTCACAATATCCTTCACAACAGCATGATAAGAATCCTGTCTCCGGCTACAGAATCGCTCAAAAACACGTAGGAACCAACGAGTCGGGGATCTGACGGTGACCCGCGCCTGACTTCTCTTGGTCAGCACGTAGCAAGGAAACGAGACAAGCGGCAACAAAAACAGACCTGGGAGAACAGCAGCAGACTGAACTCTGTTACAATACAACAACCACGCAATCCACTTACACCTGTGAGCCAACGAAAGAAAACACACTTTATTTCAAATCAATGTTTAAGTGACCTTCCTCACTTTCTCGGTTTAGTCTTCATTGCCTTCTGATTTAAAACTCTCTACAAAGTCTATTGACTCATCAAGATCGTTTTTTTTTGCATGCAATTACTGGTTTTTAACATTTGAAACAGCTTTCAGTAAATTGTAACAGACAAATGTTTATATTGGCATGAATCTTATGAAAACATGTCCAGGTCACATTTCATCCCAAAATTCAAATGATGATAATAATTATGAATAAACGAACAAACATTATTAATATTATTATTATTATTAAATAAATAAATACAATTTACAGTACACTGCATAAAACAGATCTAATGTAAACATTAAAATATTTTGCATTACGACAATTTTCGAAATGATGAAATGAAAAATGTTGTTCACACTGACATTCACCAAATCCATATTATATCAGTTTCTGCATGTGAGAAAAGGTTACATTTCAATCCTTTCTGATCTGTTGTTTGACACAGATCATTTCTTTTTTTTTTTATCATTTATTAATTCAGCTCTTTTGAAGGTACTTTTTGGCACTTTTATTGAAAGGAACAGCGTAGAGATGGAAAATAACTGGAAAGAGACATGGGGTATGAGACGAACACATCACAGTACTTCACTTAAATAATTCCCGCCCAAAGGATATGCAAAATAGAGGGGCGGGCCTGGTCGAGGTAGTAGTGTGTTGAAACTCCTGATTATTGTAAGTGTAACAGACGTAGGCTAGTAAGAGCTGTGCATGTAAACATCACTCCCCTGAACTGCCAGTGGTTCGAGTCCCGCTTAGAGAAGGCAATTCGAACAGGAGGGATTACATTGGTGCCGTGACCCGGATGGGACTGAGATTTAGGGGGGAGGGCGAGTTTAACAGACGTAGGCTAATAAGAGCGGTGCGTGTCAGCCTTCTTGTTAGCCCATCTGACTCCTATGCCGGCATACCGGGGTTCGAGTCCATCTTAGAGCAGGCAATTCGAACAGGAGGGATTACATTGGTGCCGTGACCCGGATGGGACTGAGATTTAGAGGGGGGGCGAGTTTACAGGAGGGATTACATTGGTGCCGTGACCCGGATGGGACTGAGATTTAGAGGGGGGGGCGAGTTTAACAGATGTAGGCTAATAAGAGCGGTGCGTGTCAGCCCGTCTGACTCCTATGCCGGCGGACCAGGGTTCGAGTCCCTCTTAGAGTGGGCAGTTCGAACAGGAGGGATTACATTGGTGCCTTGACCCGGATGGGACTGAGATTTAGGGGGGCGGGTGAGTTTAACAGACGTAGGCTAATAAGAGCAGTGCGTGTCAGCCTTCTTGTTAGCCCGTCTGGCTCCTATGCCGGCGGACCGGGGTTCGAGTCCCTCTTAGAGTGGGCAGTTCGAACAGGGGGATTACATTGGTGCCGTGACCCGGATGGGACTGAGATTTAGAGGGGGGGGTGAGTTTAACAGGCGTAGGCTGATAAGAGCAGTGCGTGTCAGGCTTCTTGTTAGCCCGTCTGACTCCTATGCCGGCGGACCGGGGTTCGAGTCCCTCTTAGAGTGGGCAGTTCGAACAGGAGGGATTACATTGGTGCCGTGACCCGGATAGGAGTAAGGTTTAGGTGGGTGAGTGTAACAGACGTAGGTTAGAGACAGCTGTCTTTAGCCTCCTTGTTAGTGCACCCGACTTCAAATGCGGGTTCAAGTCCCGCTTAGAACGGGCGGTTCGAATAGGAGGGATGGGACATTTCCAAAACACGCTTGACCAACCACAACACACTGATCCAGCCGACCAATCAGAGCACATTGTGCTTTTCAGAAGAAGGGGCTTTACAGAGACAGGAACAGAGCGTTACTGACGGACTGAGAAGAGAGGAGTTGCAAAAACTAATGTGCTTTTGAACAATCAAGCATGAAAACCTATTCTAATAGAGCCAAAAAACAAAATCAAGACTTTATAAAAGGGCACAATAGATCTGCTTTAATAGGATCACAAATGTGTTTCATTAAATAAGGGGCATTTTAAGGACTGAACAGTGAGATACACACTCACACACACCCATCATCACGATCAGCATCGCAGAACTTATCTGGCTTTAATATGGTTCTCATTATAGACTGGGTGGAGCACAATAACACTCTAGAACATGACAAACAGAGTTACATTAAGAACGGATTAATCCATCTGTCCTTTAAATGCATAAAAAGCACGCACAAACACTGGAAACATGCTGGAGGAGAGCCGAATAATGCAGTGCCAGTGTGTTTATCTGTGTGCAGACTCTCTACAGAGAGTTACAGAGGTGTGTGTGAAGGGCGTCACTCAATAAATCATGGTTTCATGCATGAAGGTGTCCTCCACTCAGGTGTGTAAATGACAGCAGGTCACACCGAGGTCTGATGAGACACACGGGCGCTCAGGGATCGTGGAAAAACACGGAAAGGAACCATGCTTGTGCCTGGAGCAAGATGTCACGCTTGTAAAAAGCTGTGTTAAGTTAAAATCAGTTCGACTTTGCTTCATATGTTTGCAACATCGAAAACTCACCTGATTCAATAAATGAACGCACTCAATGTGAATAATGACACTATTGTCTTCTGTAGAGCTGTTTATGGCTGAATTTGTCTCACAATTGATGAATCTGCATCATTGATTCTGTTATTTTCCTGTTTATTACTGCGAGCTGCTCTGAAAATACGTACTGTATATAAAGCTACATAAATAAAGGTGGCTTGACTTTGAAGGTGGCATGATTAACAGTGCTAATATGCAGCACTGACTTCATGAAAAAATGTTTGAAAATATATTTGTGTGTGACACCTCATTGTTTGAGTCAGAGTTGACCTTCACACGCTGTCCATGAGATACCCGTCATATATCATGACAATAACACACGCACACCTCCCTCTCACACTGAGACATACTTTATCACTTAGTATATGCAAGACATCCAGAACAAAACAGTTCTTCTTGGGTACTCACAGAAGCGGCACTTCGACGATGAGATGCACCAAATTACAGACCAGCTCCTCCAGAAGATCCTCACAGATGGAGTCTGTTAACACACACACACACGCATCACGACCAGGTCAGAGACGGGAACGCTGACACACCAGTAACGTTCATACAGCCAGTGAAAAGTTTCTTTAGGGTCATTGGTTCTGTATGATGCTCATTCCGGTTGGTCAGAGATGACATTTATGCTCAGATGTGTCAGCATTTGGCAGACACATCCAACAACTGAGAAGCCGTCAGGATTGACAGACAGACACAGACACCAGAGTCCTCCTGGTGTTTACCTTAACAAAACCTTTGGCCATTATTATTGATAAGTATAATAGGTATAGAGAGGACAGGAAACGGGATCAGGAAATGACCCGAGGCACTCTCAAACTTACATGACACGCATGAGCTCCACAAAGAGTTTTTGTTATCAACAAAAACTATTTAAAAACATTTTTGCTCGTTTAAATAAAGAAATAAAGTAAAATATAGATATTAGATTAAAAACTTAGAATCAAAATGACAAATGTTGCCTTGGAAACTGTCTGAAATAAGTTTGAGACTTATTAACAAGAAATAAATGAATAAATATTCATTTAAATATTAACCAAGATTAATATTAAAAACGAATAAAATTGAAAAAGCACATAATAAAATGACTGAAATTAAAAAAGACAAAAATATGAAATAATAGGTCATTCAAAATATTAATAAAAACTATAATAGGATCAAATTAATATTAAAATAACACGGATGTGTGTTTCTTAAAGGACATCGGATAGTCACACAAAATAACATACCCTGGAAAAAAAAAACACACACAGTGGGGACCAACCTTGTGGTCCTCATGAGAGAAGCAGTTCCAGTTAGTTCTGGTCTGGAGTAATTATAACTGATCAATATATTCAGCTATACTTTCTGGACACCGTCTCTTTCATCTTGGAACATTTCCAAATATAAATGGATTTATAAATACTAATAAATAAATGTTTATTATTACAAAAGTTAAGCTTTTGTTTAGGAGTAGGGTTACAACAACGTCTCATTACTTAACGTTAACTACATTAGTTAACATGAACAAACAACACAAAATAATAAAAACTAGATTATGGTCATTTTAACATAAACAAACTACTGTATGTTCATTAACAAAGGTTAATAAATGCTGAAAAATATCTAATGCTTATTGTTAGCTCATGCGTAACAACAATAGAAATCTAAGGCACGTTCTCATTTAGGTAACTAGATAAAAATCTAGTTGGGTGTGTGTGTGTGCGTGTGTGCTGGTTTGACTGTATTTGTGAGGGTCAAATATAAATAAACCGATTTGAGGACAATTAATTTGTGTGTGTGTGTGTGATACCGTAGGTTCCTGGCGCCCTCTCCTGGTAGGAGAACTGTAAGTGCAGCTCTTCTTCACTCATCTCTCTGATGAAGACCTTCAGCAAACAGCGCACCAGAAACAAAGCATTATGGGCCTGCCAGATGAACAACTGACTAGAGAGAGAAAGAGAGAGAGTCATAGATCATTTTTGACCAATTATGATTTTTTACCAATTATAATTTTTGACCTATTGGCCTGTGACTTTGGATCATCCTTTGGGTAAATCTACACACACAGGCTGTCAGGCGGCTGTAGCAGTAACTACATCATTACGAGCTCAGACACTGAGAAACGGCTCACATGTGTAGCTATCACGTCAGGCAACTCTGGATCAAATGTGTGACTGAGGGTTTGATCTCTGCATAGTTCAGATCAGAGCACATCATAAATATTCTCTCAGAGGATCACAGTGTGACAGTTCACATGCATGCGCTGTAGGAGCGCCGGGTCACTCCCTGCTCCGGATTTATGCTCCGGCAACACTCTGAGCACAAACATCAGCTCTGGCGTGAGTGTGTGTGTGATCATGTAGGCTGCGCCACCGTTATTCCCATGGGAAAATCTTATCAAAAACATCTTAACGGTACTGTCCTGAGTGATTAGTTATTGGCTAACATGCTCTAAATGTCGTAGAAAAGCCTGTGTGGGAAAATACTTCTTTTTTTTTTTACATTTCTCAATCTCGCAGATGTTTGAAAAAAATAAAATAAAATACAGCTGCTTAATATGTGAATACAGTGACACATTACCATTCAAAAGTTCAGGGTAAGATTTTTTTAAAATATTTTTATTAAGCAAGGATGCATTAAATAGGTCAAAAGTGACAGTAACAACATTAATAATGCTACAAAAGACTTTCATTTCAAATAAATGCTGTTTCTATTCATCACAGCAAAAATAAAACAAAATATTAAGCAGCAAAAACTGTTTAAGAACTATTATTAATAACTAAGCACCAATAATAATGAATATTTTTCAAATCAATGATTTCTGAAGAATTAAAATATTACAAAAAAAAATCATAACTATGCCAAACTTTAAAAAAAGTTAATGTTTTATTTATTAATTACGATAATAGTCGGCTAGGGTAGTCGTGGCCTAGTGGTGAGGGAGTCGGGCTTGTAATCTGATGGTTGTCGGTTCGATTCCCACGCCGGCAGGAATTGAAGGTGGGGATTGTGAATAAACAGCACTCTCTCCACCTTCAATACCATGACTAAAGTGACCTTGAGCAAGACATCTAACCCCTCATTGCTCCCCTTGTAAGTCGCTTTGGATAAAAGCGTCCGCTAAATGATGAAAAATGAAATGAAATAATACTTGTGAAAAATGACCAAAAACCCATACGAATGGTTTCTGCATACACATGAAATGTGCAAATAAATAAACATGGAATGAGCCACAATTTAAAATATATTTTTAGAAACGTGTACTATTGTGTTGATGTTTGCCAGAGGAAATGACACTACTTCAGTTTTCATTCAATGGGTTTTGACTACTTTGTGTCTTCATATTATTCACGGTTTATGAATATTTAAAAACACATACAATTCTTAGGCCGTTTCCACCTGTTGCGTTTTGAACAATCGGGCCACAAGTGGACGACACTGAATACAGGTGTAAACGGGTTGTAAAACGTTTCGAGTTTGTCCACTTCCAGAGGGAGTCAAAAACGCATTCCACGGGATTGTAGAGACGCTCATGTGGTCAAATGTGTTCGAAGAGCATCAAAAGTCCACCTACTCTCCTCCTACTGACCGAATGCGTACACATTACAGGAGGAGCGCTATCCAGAAAGGTTTCCTACAATTCCTGATTTCTACTCCTGACAAATCATCAACGATTCCTGATTTCTAAGACACACTCTTAGAAGCTGATGCTCTCCGTATGTTTTTCCAGTCATTCGCGTGAGCTTATTTTATCCATCAAACGGAAAGAACCCACACGTTTTCCCGACCATACATGCTACACTCGAAGAAATCAGGACGGTTGAAAGTGGACAAAAGAGACAGATTAAAACACCAGGTGTAAATGGGAATGTATCCGCCTCGAACACTACGAAAACGATCCGGTGGAATGTGTTTCGGCTACATCTGGAAGGGGTCAAAATGTTCACACACCTGTATTCCGTGTCGTCCACGTGTGATCCGAACGACCAAAACGCAACTCAATACCAGGTGGAAACAGGGCCTTATATGCACACATTAGTGAAGTCGTATCTCACTTACTCTTGGCATTCTGTGGAAATTTTCAGTTCTTTGGTTCTGCTGAGAAAGACTCTCACCAACGCCCCGAAGTTCCCAGACCTGGGGTTGTTCTGAACTATAAAGGATCAAGACAGATGATCAAAAACACAAAACATCATTTCCCATCTGTAGGTTGTTCATGATAAGTGCTACTAAACCAGATCAAAAGAACGCACTAAGGATCCTTGTGATTTAGCGGTAAAAAAATAAAAAAAGAGAGTCAATAAACTCAATAAATTACATGCAGTACATCATAAAAGCAGAGTTGACTTGGGATCGGTCGTCATTTGAATGGTGTGGCTTCATGCACACACAGACCGAAATTACAGACCTTTTATTTCACAGGACAGTCAGTTTGAAATCAGTGCGTGTCTCTTTGTACAGACTGCTGTAATGAAACGGCAGTAAATTACTCATACAAACACACATACTCAGAGTCCTAGCCAGCGGGATGACAGCCTCCTCTAGGAGTTTAGCATCGGCACTGCAAACACAGAGAGAGATCGTCGTCATGTGAGAGAAATATCAATGAGCCACTCAAACCAGTGTTCGACAATGAATTCAACAGGGTCGAGAGATATTGTTTAGTTTTACGGTGTTCAATAAATAATTAATAATACTCACAATAAACAATGACCTAACTAAACAAAACTAGGTTGCATGCATGCATAATGTAGGGCAGAGATCAATTTTACATTGTTGTACATTAAAAGTTGTTAAAGTTGCTGCATACAGCTGTCAGAAATCACCATTTTAAGATTCAGACATTTAAAATGACCGAGTTACTGTTAAATATAATAAATAGGAATGCACAATATGAAAATGATAACTCTTTATATTTAAACGCCGATAACCAATATATTTCGCTGATAAATCCAAATTTGTATAATTATTGAGAGCCTGATTACAAAAACAAACGTTTCTCTATTAAAAGCCATGTCCCATTTAACAAACTTGTGCATGTTGAACTCAACTGTATTTTCCTTTTTGAAGTGATTTCAATCATATTTCAAGCAACTCAAAACCATCATGGTGAACAGTGCGCATCTGAAGGAAATTATTTAATATATCGGCCAAATTTTCTTATCGGGCCAATGACGGTAACATCGGCAGATACCGATATAGTGGCTGATATAT
Source organism: Opsariichthys bidens (assembly GCA_037194245.1). Lineage (NCBI taxonomy): Eukaryota > Metazoa > Chordata > Actinopteri > Cypriniformes > Xenocyprididae > Opsariichthys > Opsariichthys bidens. The sequence goes on along the minus strand of CM074294.1, from coordinate 18,495,497 downwards.
CACGCATCCATAATAATAAACTGTATACAACAACATTATACATCTAATAGTACTCACAACAAAAACATATGTCTGCATGTAACATGCAAAGTTTGAGCAAACACTGGAATAATGCAAAACTTCAACGACGTGTCTGTCTATTATAATGTAAGTGAGCATTTCTACAAAAGAAAGAGATGCTGAAATAGTGTGTCATGTGAGATTCTCCGGCTCCCTCTGGTGTCTGTCCGTCATATAACCTCCAAACCGAGAGAGCAAGAGATGAACTAACCCACATCCACCTGAGCTCACCATGACATCAACAACACACATCTTCAGATATTAGCAGTTAACTATAGCAGGAAAAACAGCAAATATAATGGGAAAGACAGATTATAGAAAACTTTAACCATCAACTCAGTCAGCACTTGTCAACCACATTAACTTCCAAAATAAACAGCAGAAACATCATCTTCGGTCAGTTAGTATTGTGTGGTTGGGTCTGTTGTTTTTCAGCTCACAATACAGCGCTGGTGTGAGTTTGCTTCTGTTTTGTTAAAGAAATTTCAAGTGTGTTTGTGTAGCTTTAAAGTGATCATTTAAAGCAGTAATTCTTAAAGTGTGGTCCGCCATCGCCCCCTAGTGGTCCGCGAAAAGCTGACCTAAACTAGGCAAGCTCTTAACCCGCACCGGATAACGGGCGGGGGGGGTTGACGTCAGAAAAAATGGATCATATCATCGCATTTGTGTTTGAATAATTAGTTTCTGACGTTGCATATTAAACTTAAATTTAGTTTATCCTTCCTATTTTGTTGTTTTGGGGGGTGGGGGGTGTTAGAGTGGGATTCTGTTAGGTGGTCCAAAGAAAAAAATTGGAAGATAAAGTGGTCCTTGGACTAAAAAACTTTGAGAAACACTGATATAAAGGAACACGATTTTTCTTGCTCGTTTGAAATGTTTGAATTTGATCAATTAAAAAACAGAGCAAACTTCCAAAGGGGCGACAGGACGACTTAAAATTATTTCAACTATCATTATTATTATTAATAAAATATTAAAGTCCACCTGTAGTGAATAATTTCATCTCTTAAAAATCATCTTTGCTCACCAAATTAACATATTTAAAAAAAAATTCCTGTGAAAAACGGCCATTAAATAGCTTGAATGCAACTCTACACCCTTGCTTCATTAAGTATACGTGGATCTATGAATATGCTAATTAGCCCCGCCTCCACTCACTCACTCGGGTAAACGCCGCACAATGGTATCGCACTTCACAATGTCGGACAGATAACAATAATTAATATGTAATTTAATGTAATAACATTTAATAATAATTACAATACATATATTTTAGTTAAATTTATTTTAAGGTGTCAGTATTACACTGTAATTATACATTTAAGTACCGAGCAATGACTGAGTAACTACATGTACTTACTATAGGGTTTGGTTTAAGGTTAATTGCATGTAATTATGCATAATTTCTAGCTATTACTACAGTAAATATATGCAACATATGTAACAATGACACTGTAAAATAAAGTGTTAGCTATATTTTACAGAACAACAATAAAATAACAATACTAAAATATGTCTGCATTAATGTCAACCGTAAAACAGATTCAAATCTGGAAAGATTGTGCGTGTTGCATTTTCAGACGCACATTACGACTGATCCAAACACAGTTTGTGCAGTTGCTTTGAAACCCTCAATTTGTCGTGGCTCCTTCCAAAACTCATTGGATCAACATGAATCAACCTGTTTTAGATTAAATTTGCTGAAAGATAACAGTTTGCATCCATGATATCTGAATGGATGTGAGCGTATGGGACATCAGTGGTGGGGTCAGAGGAGCGTCTCACCTGCTGGTGGGGCTGGTGAAGGTGAAGGAGATCAGCTGGTTCCAGAAGGGCTCATTCTCTGATATGGCGTCTGGACCAATCAGAGTGCGGATGCTCTGGCTCTCTGACAGGTCGCTCACCTGACTGGTGTTTGCACCCATCGCCCCCGGAAACCACGAGAGACTGCCTCAGAGCCTCATCTCCAGTCAAGCAAAACCTGGAGGATCATGGGAGGAATCATTTCACTGAGTAAAGGAATTAGTTTAACAAACGAAGCGTTTTTCAGTGACTTGGGAAGACATGAAACTAAATACTTAAGCAGGAGTCAACACACACGAAACAGGTTTGATGGGTAGACGCGGAGCCCTACACACAAACACACACCTCTTTGTTAAGCACACGCCCTTTACACACACGTTGTCGACGCGCCACTGGTTGCGAAACTCTCTTCAGAAGCTGCCGGAGAGCAGCGAAGGTTTTCGTTAAACATCCTGGTTAATATTACATTTGTTGAGATCAGAGAAGATGACGTGGCCTCTCTACTTCATTTACAAGGAAACTCATTTATTTTGTGTCTGATAAACTAAGAAATCCATTCAGTATTTTACAACCGATCAGTCACAACGTTTACGTTTATTAATCAAAGGGGTAAATCTCACACAAACAAATCCAATGTCATACGTCCACCCAAAATCGGAAAAATAAAATTACTACATTTTGGATAAAGAAAATAAACAAGACATTTGTATTGTGACATTATTTTCATGGCAATTAAGCACATTTTCACTTCAATTCTGATCAATTTAATGCATCCAGATGAGTTTATTCTATTCTCAAAAAGTGATTCTCATTAAATTAATATAAAAAATGTATAAAATAATGTATCATTTTTACACATTACAGTGAAAATTCTTCCTGTTTTAGAATAAAATATGACTAATTTATATTATTGTAATGGGTTAACCTAGCTTTGACCACAGGAATAAAAAAAAGTTATTTTAAATTGTTATTTTTATATATATATATATATATATATATATATATATATATATACATATACATATATATACATTTATAAAATATTATATATACACACACATATATATATATATATATATAAAATATATTTTATATATATAATGTATTTATTTATTATTTGTATATATATATAAACACACAAATATATATATATAATATAATTTTTATTTATATATATATATATATATATATATATATATATATATATATATATATATATATGTGTGTATATATAATATTTTATAAATGTGTATATATTTTTTATATATATTTATATAAATATTTTTATAATTATATATTTATATAAATTATATTATCTTATATTATATTAAATACATGTATTATAGCATTAAATGCCGTTCGATGTGGCGTGACAGATCACTGTACAGCCGTCTCAGTTCAAACATCAGCGAGATCTTTTCCTCTTTAATAAACATGAATGAACATCTGAAGGCATGTTGAAAGATACTCTACAACTTACTGAAACACATCTGGTGTAATAATCGCTCAATCAGTGTTTCTCCACCAGAAAGACAACAGTGAAACAGCTTGTAAACAATATGTCATGTAGCATTTACCTCAAAAATGCCATTCAGTCTCCACAGCCTGTTAGCGGGCAACTTTTCGCAACATATATGCACTATATTAGCCTATATAATCATTGTATTTTTACTTATCCCCGTTTTAATGTACATGTTTAATCTTTAAATAAATCTGCCATGGAAACAAGATATGACGGCCACTGTTTTAACATCGATTTGGAGTAGAAACAGATTTAGAAGTTAATGCAAAATATTGTTTGCATACAAAGAGTGTTGATTATTATATCTAAAAAATAAATAGCAATTTAATAGTTTGGGCTATGTTGTTGATTGTAACCTTTAATATTATAGTAATGTGCTCTTTGCATACAGTTTACAGCATTAACAAAAATAGATTTTTTTGTCCATAAGAACATTTTTATTATAATTGAATTTATTTAAAGACAGAGACACAATTTGTAAACCAAATATAATATTTGTAAACCATATATATATATATATATATATATATATATATATATATATATATATAATATATATATATATATATATATTTTATATATATTTGTATATATATTTGTTAATGGTATTTGTTATATATGGTATTTGTTAATTCCCCCAATTCTCACTGAAATGTAACATATATTTATATATATATATATATATATATATATATATATATATATATATATATATATATATATATGTGTGTTACATTTCAGTGAGAATTGGGGAATTAACTAACACCGTAAAAAAAAGCCACTATCTTGATTTTAGGAAGAGACAAGACTCAAGCAAGTTCTTGACAGATTTTGACAAGATTCACTCAAAGACACTAAAAATCCTGCTGCAATGGAGCAAAACGTCTTGCAAATGACTGAAATCAATAATTAATTGCAATCAAGACCAGCTATCAACATTACAGGTGACACATTCCAGACAAGTCCCTCATGAATGCCCAATAAAATAAAGGTAAACATTTACAGACCAGGTCAAACACCTGCAGGAGCTACAATGTTTGTACAACAGTACACAATAAACACAAATACTGCACTGTATACATTAGATGTGTCTAATATACACAGGCTACTTAAGAGTGATTAATACTCTAAAACTTCCTGTAAATAAAGAATTCATTCACTTTGACAGAAAGCTGTCAAATAATTCACTTCACAGCTTCTATACCCACAACTAGAATGCAGTTAAATATTCATTTTATATGACTATATCTCGGTGAGCAATCGCCTGTGTAGAAGTTAATAAGTGTCCAGGTATCTATACACTTAGCAACAATTAGCTTGCAGACTCCAGCGAATGGAGAAATCCATTATAAACCCGTTAGCTTCGATGCTAACACGCTAGCAGGCTAACGGCAAGAATAACTTACCTGATGAATGTCAGAATTGACAGCGCCTCAGAAAAGCCACTCGCGATTCTTAAGACAAGCGCCTAGGTATTTTAGGAAGAATAAAAGTAAATAAGTTGTAATTTACTACCAGGAAATGTCCAGTAAAGTGTGTTTTACGGTGTAAGTTTGTGCTGTTTTGACTCTAGTCTATTAGCTCTGCGTCTCCACGTCGCCACTGACGCTCGTGACATCCCGAGCACGCGCAGAATAACAAGCCAATCATGCTGAGGCGAGAACCTGGCTCATGAATATTAATTAGATTACCAGAGCGGACATGTAGCACGATCTTATTAATATTCAGTACATTAGCCTGGATTCATAAATTCGCTGAAGTGAAAACTGTAAAATCATATATACTGCTTACATAATTCGTAGGTAATATATACTTTAATATATTTAATCAAAATTCTTCGGAAAAAAAAGTTTGGATCAGTAAGATTATTTAATGCATTCCACAAAATTACGATGTTTTCGGCATTTATAACGATATGAAATGTTTCTCGAGCATCAGATCATCATATTAGAAGAATCACGTGACTCTGAAGACTGGAGAAAATTCAGCTTTGATCACTGGATATAAATTAAATTTTAATATATTTTAAAATAGCAAAAAGTTTTTTGAAATTGTAATACTTTTTCATAATATTGCTCTTTTTACTGTATTTTTATCAAATAAAAGCAGTAATTTTAATACTAAAACATACATAAAAATATCAACTATAGACAGATTTTATTATCGTGATTTACAGTCTTATGTGTAGTAATGATAAACTAGTTTTCACCATCAACAACATCTCAAAGCCAAAAGTTCTTTATAATTCTTTATTTATAGACATTTGTGCAAAGTATATTACAGTACATTACAGACAGACGATCCACAGAGCTGTGTAAAAGTAGATCTGTCAGATTGATATGGCTTCGTAGAGCCTATTCGGTTCAATATGCACATTTACAATTACAACGAGCCTAATAAATATAGTGTTTTCTCAAATGATGTTATCGTATGGTGGATTATTTAAAACTTTGTAACAGTTTTCATGTAACTAAAATTAGAAAGATATGTCCGCCTCCCAAGTCCCTGTACCAAAGTGCAAACTCGATTCCATGATATAAGAAAACAAATGAAGGCTTCATTCTTACGCAGACAGATATTTCTGCAAGCGACTGATGGCAAGAAGACCCATTTAAAATGAACTCACAGAACAACAGTGAAATATTAAATGAGAAAAGACACCACAATGAGTGCATAAAAAATGACCTATGACCCTCTAGGCAGATTTGACGGGACACATGTTGAAAAATTGAGCACGAGCGGTTTCCACTGACGGTGGAGGCCTTGAGGAACAGATGAGCTCAGAAGTATAAATGTAAACATGAGGCTTCACCACTCGAACATTCATTCATTCTTTCAAGGTTCACTAGGAACATCATCTAAAACAAAACACCGACACCCTGAAGATTAAACGCGAGGGAATTTCATTGTGAGGTTTGTGGGATTCGGCCCTTTGCGTGGACATTCGGCAAAAGGGATGAGAAATATTATGGATGATAATTCCTTACCAAGTTCACATTTCAAGAGAAACGTCTTCAAAACATCCAAAAGACCAAAAAAAAAAATCTAATCAACACCGTGTACTACACTGCAAAAAAACATAACATTTTCTTAAATCAGTATTTTTGTCTTGCTTTCGAGTAAAAATATTTATACAAGATCCTTGAACAAGATGAATTCACTTAAGAAGCAAAATTGCATGAATTTTAAATAATTTAATTCATTGTTTCTTTCTTAAATTTTAATAATTTTAGTTTTATGCCCAAATCAAGAGAAAAGTACTTGTCAAGAAGTGAGAAAAAATATTTTTTATTCTTTCTTATATAAATATATATATATATATATATATATAATATATAATGTATATAAATATAATATATATATATATAATAAATATATATATATATATTTATTATATATTATATATAGAAAAATTATATATTTATATATATATATATTTATATTTATATATATTATATATATGTGTGTGTGTAAAAATATATCACCAACTAAATATATATTGAAAGATAAGAAAGTTTTGTTATTTTTAATAGAAAAAATACTGTAAGAACATGATTTTTTGCAGTGTATCAAGAAAAAACATTTTAATCGGTGAGATTAGAAACACACACACACACACACACACACACACACACACTCTCTCTCTCTTTTGAAGGGCAGGACCCTTAATTGTACTTGTGCAAAAAATGACAAAATTGTGACTCCAAAATAAAAAACACAAAATAAAAACCTGAGACAAACAATTTGTTGTACGCAGCGCACAACATTAAAACCTGTAAAGGTCATCGGTGAGTGTTTACTTTCCCTTTAAAACCCTTCTTCCCCCATTTCCCATTGGCTCTTTCATTTCTCCCGCCCCTTAAATGACACTTAGCCTCTTCCTATTGGCCCGTTTCGGTGGGCAGCTCAGATATGACAGGGTAAAGGCACATTTAGTGTGTACTGCTCAGCAGGAGGAGAGTCCGTCAGATGTTTTCAGCCAGAGGAACCTCTCGTATGCTGTCTCTGAGCTCAGGTCGGACGCGCGGCCGCTGGCGTATGCTGCGCCCCGATGCGATGAGGTCGGCGTAACCGCGGGAGTGCGAGAAGGCGTAAGCGGAGCGACGAGACCGTCCGCCACGCACGAATGCTGGCTTCTTCTTCTTCCTCTCCTCTTCTTCATCCTCAAGCTCATATTTCTTCCTGTTCCTCTGGACCTGGAGGAAGAACATGAGACTGTATATTAAACACATTATGCCCCTAGACCTATTATGCCCCTATTCAAAATCCCCCACAGATCATTTATTATACTGTCAAATTTGCCTCTATTTGGGTGTGAGCAAAAATAACACTGTTTTTATGTGTGTGTCCCTTTAAATGCAAATGAGCTGCTGCTCCCGCCCCCTTTCCAGAAGAGGGCGGAGCTTTAACAGCTCAACAACAACAAAGCTGGAGAATCTCACGCAGACGGTGTTCATCCTTACATTGTTCAAACCGGAGTCGACACTGATGGAGAGACTCAGGAAGAAGTTCCAACTTTTAGACGTTTCTGATGTCGTCATGTTCATCTTTTTTCCTTGAATCGACCCTCGTTTGTGAAGCAGTCCGGCGTAAAATGACGCCATCAACAACACTCGACTACAACAACTCTTCCTCTTCTCTAAAGCAGCCCGACATGGCCCCGCCCCCTTCGTTGTGTGCTCTCGGGGGCAGGGTTTATGTAAATTTTGGGGTTTGTGATGTCACCAACCCAGGAAGAAGCTCGTTGTAGTCCCTACCCGCCATTTGTTCTGGAGCAGTGTGTTGTGATTGGTCAAGTGTTTTTGGGAAACGTACCGCGTACATAACCGCGAGTTTCAACACAGTACTAACTAACTCAAATAGGCCACCCCCCTTTATTTTGTGTATGCCATTTAAATGAGGAATATAGTGACGTGTTCGATCCTGGAGGAAAAATAAAGACTACAAAGGAGGCGTTTCAGAAACAGTGACACTGATATAGAGAATAACTCCCACTGGAGAGACTTAGCAGACCTTTTTCATGCTCACACAGCAACATTACATTTACATTTATTCATTTGGCAGACGCTTTTATCCAAAGCGACTTACGAGGGGTTTCGTGCCTCGTTCAAGGGCACTTTAGTAATGGTATCGAAGGTGGAGAGAGTGCTGTTTATTCACAATCCCCACCTTCAATTCCTGCCGGCGTGAGAATCGAACCAGCAACCTTCAGATTACAAGTCTGACTCCCTCACCACTAGGCCACGACTACCCACATAACAGAACAAAGAAAAAAACATTGTAGGTCTGATCTGATCTGATCTCACCTTGTCTCCAACAGAGGGCCAGATGGTTTGATATAGGAACTGGATGCAGATGACAGGAAGGAGACAGATTGCCACAGTCAGGATGATGGTCAGCCACAGGTACGGCTGTCTCAGAGCGTTAGATGCGGCACCTAGGAGTCAAAACAACAACGACGTTACACACCAGATCACATGGTGTCTGAGAATGAAAAATTTAAATAACAGTCCAGTAAAGGTCTCCTGTAGTCAGGGTCGGGGAGTAACAAAATACAACTAACTTAGTTACGCATCTAAAACACAAAATTTGAGTAACTGTGTTTCATTAGAGTTTCATTTTAAATGGGTGGTAATCAGATTACAGTTCCATCTGAAAAGTGTTTTAGATTACCAAAGTGATTACTTTGAGTTTTAATGTCATTTAAACAGCGATTGGTGATTCTCTGACTCTGACCGTCTGAAAAAGACGAGTTCAGTTTCATGTTTTCCACTGTTTTCATGTTTTGTGAGTCATTTTATAATTCACTCGTCACTGCAACTTTTTCTCACTATTTGTTTTTTTCCCTCACAATTGTGAGTTTGCATTTCACAATTCTGACTTCTTTTTCTCAGAATTGCGAGATATAAACTCAAAATTGCAAGTTATAAAGTCAGAATTGGGAGATATAAACTTTTTTTTCTTGCAATTGGGAATTTAGTATGTGAGTTTATATCTCATAATTCTGACTTTTCTCAATATTTTCAGTTTATCTCATATTTTTGACTTTTCTCAATATTGTGAGTTTATATCTCATAATTCTGACTTTATAACTCACAATTGCAAAAAAAAGTCAGAATTGTGAGATAAAAACTTGTAATGACCTTTTTTGTGTTTGTTCCACACTTATTAGTATTCCAAAGTATTCTAAAGTATTTAGATGAAGTTACTAAACTTGAGTAATGTAACGAAATACGTTACAAAGGACTTTTTAAAAGATGTATTTTGTAATCTGTAGTGAAGTACATTTTAAAAGTAACACACCCAGCCCTGCAAATAGGCCATGGACGCTTACAGCCAAAATGTGTCATTCTAGTATTATTTATATACTATCATTTTAATTTTAAAACTTTTTTGTAATACACTTTTGTCATTGTTTTCTATATTACTTTTTAGGTTTCATTGATTTTTATTTCAGTTTTTAGAAATTTTCCAGCGACATTTTTTATTTTCGTTCAAGATTCAATGTTTGTTCCATTCCAGCTTTATATTTATTTTCATTTTTAAGATTTAGTATAATTTTTTAGCAATTCTGTTATGTGCTTTTGTCATTTGTATTATTTTAAGATTTAATTTTTTCCAGTTAGTAATTTTAATGCTTCAACTTTAACTTGTTACACTTACTAATATTTCTAATTTTCATTTAGATTTTAGTTAATTCAACTTTAGTTCAATTAAAACATTTTTAATAGTTTTAGTTAATAATAACCCTGCATTATGCAACAAAATAGCTTCAAAATGACATTAAATTCACATATTAAGTTTAAAAGAAAAGAAAATATCACATATAAAATATATGTGTAAAAATCTTATTTTACACCATTTTGCTCACCAACTAAAAATATATTGAGAAATAAGAGTTTTGTCATTTTTAAAATATTGTAAGAACATGATTTTTTGCAGTGTATCAAGTTTAAAAGTTTAAAAGCTTAGATTTCTTTTAAATGCAAAAAAGTTTTTTATAAAATAAATATACATTTTTGATGAATTTGTTTGACAACAATTTACACTGTATAATAATATATATTTTTTTAATTTACAATTAAATAATATAACAATAAACATCGATATTCTTCAACTCCGTAATAAAACATTTTGCCCTATTATTATATGTTAAAAGGACCTGTGATTATTTCATTCTGTTGCTTTTGAATCACATTTTTAAAAAAAAAACATGAATATCATGCAATATATATATGTACATATATATATATATATATATATATATATATATATATATATATATATAAAAAATATATATATTTATATATATATAATATTATATATATATATATATATATATATATATATATATATATATATATATATATATATATATGTACATATATATATATATATATTTATAAAACTTTAAATCTTAATGATCAGAAAATTGCGATTCAACTTCTTGCTCATATCAGCCATGTCTATCGCTGTCATTTTTACATGATCTCAGACCATAACATGTCAAGGAAATCCTGCTGATATAAAGCAGCGCCTGGAATTCAGTGCAAAAGTTGCATGGACAAACTTCATTGTGTCATTTTTTTGAGCTTCAGTTGCAGTATGCAAACTACACCAGTAGACATTGACTTCATTGCCCACCGGTGAAAGTGAAGGTCGATGGGAAAATGACGTGGATTCCTGCGCTGTGGATGTCAAACATGACGCCGAAGTAAAGGGCGATACTGCCGAGCACCGCAAAACAGTTCACGAACGTCCAGTACGAGGTGTTTAAAGAGATCTGGGGATGACAAGAAAAATTAATCAACAACAAATCTTCTAGAACCTTCTATAAAGATCTGCACTCAAGTTCGATCCATGTTAGAAACGAGCTGGACACAAAAACGTACATCTCTTTATTTGGAAAGTTTGCTATTCAATAGATAAAACTCAATGAAATGTTGTCACGTGATTTAGATCGACCAATCGGGTACCTGCAGGTTGACCGTGATGATGAGCGATGAGGCTGCCACCACAGCGAAGGACTGGTAATCGGACGGAGCCTCCCCGTCCTGCCCCATGGTCTGCCGGAACGCGCCGTACGGGATGAAGAAGATTACGAGGGAGGTGAAGATGCCGTGGAACAAACTGATGAAGAAGTTCCTGTAGTTGAACAACGATCCTTGCTGGCCAGGAAGATACAGCTTCGGGAACCGTAAACTCAGTTTGTCATTTACATCCTACATAAAAAAGAAAAAGTGGTGAGTACGTGATTTCTGAGAAACACTGTTGAAAACTGAAATCGACACCAATATTTGCCAAACTAAAAATATTGTGGTTGCTCCACTTTATCAGGGCTTTGTTCAATCACCAAAACACTCTCGTAGCCAATCAGAAATAGAGGGCGTGTCCACTCCTGATGGGGGCGGGGAGAGAGAGTGAGCAAGATATTAAGAAAAGGGAAAAGGTCAGAGGAATAGAATTGGAAGAGTGAAGGGTTATGATCAGACGGTCATTTCCAGCGCTGGAGAGACGTTAGAGAGCGGGACTAACATAACCGAAATGTGCTGTTGATGTTGAATCACAGCAGTTGCACAAGCTGTCTGATGCTCCAGCTGTTTAGCATAATGTATTCTTTATTTTGAGGGGCGGAGCAATGAAGGGGGGGGGGGGGGGGTGCTTGTTTGGGGGTCGATTTCAAACATCATCAGTGTTTCTCAGAAATTGCTTACTGCACCTTTAAGAAATCACATTTTCATGTTGATTTTCATAGTTTAAAGCTCACTGAATCTCTGACGTAAACTTACTTCAGTTAGCAAGGCAACATTTCTTATTAGTTTAACTAATAATGAACTAAAATTATTTTAATTATTCAGGTTTTTTTATTATTATTCACTTTTTTAAATTTTTTATTTATTATT